>SNVD02012886.1:0-70883 GCA_013180625.2 Boswellia sacra
CTTCAAAAAAGTTTAGGCAGTTCAGTGGTATATTAAATTATATAATATGGATCAAACCATAGACTAGACTTGCTTAATTGATGAAGAATCATTAAAGAGCTATTTCAGTTAGGTAAAAAGATGGTTCTCATTGAAGAATATCTTCCATAGTTCCATAAGAAGTATTTTGTAATTTATTTTATATTATTCTTCATGTACGGTTGTATGTTTTTGGCCATTGATTTTTACAAATTACTCATTTAATTTATTTCTCTAAACATGCAAATCGTCATTTTATTAATTCCACATAATTATTGAGAATAATAACAAGGATAAACTTATAGTTATGGGTTTTGGTGGATCTGTTGTTGTGGCTATTAGACTTTGCGGGTTAATTAGATGAGTTCTAGCTTTCCTTAAATGAGTTGTGAGGTTTGATTTTATGATGGTTAATGGGATTTTTTCTTCTTTTCTTTCATTTTAATTGTTAAATAGTTAATAGAGTAAGTATAAAGGAATATTGTATTTTTATTTTTATTTTTTAAGAAGAAGATGAAGATGAAGAGGGGTTATTGTTTATTTTCTGATTTACCCTTTTATCTCTAATTTTAGGATACCTCAAGAGGAGGTTTGTATCATTGTCTGAAACTATATGAGGGCCAAGTGTAGTTTCAAAAACGTCAAGAGAGGTTAGTGGTATTTACCCTTTTATTTATGGTAAGATTAATTTTAATTTCTACAGCTGGGCTTTCTAAATGTGGGATTTAAGTTATCAATTGAAGAGTTAAATATGATTAGACGAGCGATATGTGGTTGATAACATGAAAGCTGCTATACCATGGATAGGAATGGAAATAGAAAAATGAAATTAGGGATGTACTTGGTCATCATCTTTGTATTTATACAAAATTTTATATATTTTAATTGATTTACTTAATTGGATGTTTATGTAACGTCACGTCACCGTCGTTGCCGAGATTCCATGCTATTTAATCGCCTACCTATCCTAAACGTCTCCAATAAAATTCCATTATTTTCATTTATTGATAATTATCTTTTAGTCGTTCTTACTGCGGAAATCGTGCCTCTATTGAAATGTTCTTTTTTTTTCAAGATAGTGCCTTAATAATCAAGGAAAGATTTGCAAAATTTATTTCAAACAAGAGAATAATATATGATTTGAGATTCGTATATATACGTATAGAAATAGCGACACGCGAGTTATAATAAAATGAAATTTTGCATATTATTGGTGGATTAATATTAATAATCGTCTTTGTATTGGGTCTTAATCTTTGCGCTGATCCTGCATATTTAAATATATAATTACTTGTTGGGAATTTTATATCTCATCTCTCGGCAGTGATTCCAATCCATGCAATAAAAAGGTCCGACTCAATTTCTTGTTTTGTTAGATCCTAAAACAGATAATAATATAAAAGAAACATAAAAGTTGTAACGTTAAAATACTATAGTGTATACATCTGATGGATTATTGGTGTTTGGGATTTGTTATCAGAACATTATTGGAAATAACACAACACTATATATTTAATACAATACCCTAATTAATTAGTGAATGTGAAAGGGGTGGATGAGATGTCAATGGATTGTGACGACTAGAACTATAACTAGAACAAGCTGTCAATGGCACGTGCAGACGACTTCATCGTATTTAATTTAATTCCCATTGCTTTAGAGAAGTAGAGTTTATACTTTTTTTAATATTAAAAATTGATTTTGATTTCAATTTCAAAGTCAAACTTGAGGAGCAAGCTCTGAAAGTGGAAGAGACTGACAGAGGGCAGTTTAGAGGTCATAAATAGAGGCGTTGACTTGGGTGGCCCAGGCTCCATCCACATCTTGCCAACCTTCGCATTACGTTTACGTTGCAATTAAAGGTTCCATTCCATGCTTTGCTCCATAATTTGTCTTGAAAACGTGCGTGTTCCCATTTATGACGTTTACCCAAAAATATACAATCTACCTACTGTGATGTGCCACTCAGACATGGATGGAATGGACGGTTGACATTGAATTGACCAAAATACCCTCCTCCCCCTTCGCTTTTAAACTAAAGAGGAACTTGGATTCACCAATCTTCATACTCAACGGATTAAAACAAATCCCTACAATCGAGGTGCCAAGATTTTGCTGTTATGAGAAATCCTTTGACTTCGAGGATGATACTTGGGAAGAGAATTGGATTAGAGAAGTTTGAGGTCTCACTCATTGACTTCTTGCCCAGTTCAATGTTAAATTTATGATTCGACAAGGTTTAGAGACTAATGGTATGTTTGGCCGTCAATATTGTATTATATAAAAATTCTGTATTGTATTAATTTATACAGTATTTATGTTTGGAATAAATTTTATATTGTACTAAATAATACATTGCATAATTTAATGTAACATGTATTACATTGTCTAATACAGAGAAAAACCACCGCATTACTCTGCACTATACTAAATTAATAAATCATTATATATGTCCTCTTTAATTTTAAAATACAACAAAACCCTTATATACAATAATAATTTTTTGTAAAATAAAAAAAAATTATATTTTTTATTTTGATCTAATTAGGACAATATGAATTTAATAGAAATGGAACAAGTCTTTTTTTTTTTTTAGTTATAGACTGTACTTTGTGACACAAGAAAACTATTTTTATAATATAATTTTTTTATATTAATTAGGACAATATGAATTTAATTAAATATGTGGAAGATTATATATTTTTATAATTGTAGGTTATAATTATTTTATTTAGTATTTAATTTATTTAATTTGGTATAAAAATAATATTTAATTTATTTAATAATATGTTATTAATTTTTGAAATGAAAGATAATATAATACAATTTAAAAATACTTCAAATATAAATATAGTATAGTATAATATAAAAAATAATACAGTGTAATGTTTTACCAAACATCCACTATATTATGCATAGTATTAATTAATACAATACAATACAATATAATACAATTATTAAAAATAATACTATACAATACTGCGTGTGACCTAACTCTACTTAAAAAGTCACAACCTCGCCGTCTCGTGTGCCTGCCAGCTTGAAAAGTCTACATATAGAATACAAACAAACGATGCTTGAATCTGAAATCCACCCAGTTATTCCGGTTATTAAAGATAGTGTTCCCTGTTAGCTCACGAAGTTGTGTGCCTGAAGTACTACATCAGTATATAAAAATTTGCCTAATATCGTTAGCCCGTCGAAAAATTGGTTCAAATAAATTCCAAAGTCATGCTTTTATAGAGTCAAACATATCTAAAAGATTGGATATGTAGATCATAACAATGCAACATTAATAATATAACGTGCAATTTCGAAATGAAGAACATAGATTGCCTCAACAAAGTTTACAGTTTCAGTAGTTCGAATCCAGAAATTTGATTCGAGAGTGTATAAAACAAGACTATAACTCGATTCAGATAGCAAAAAAACTATTGAAATTTAAAAATTTATCTGAAAATTAGTAAAAGAAAAAAAAAATGGCCCGATGGACAGAACAGCAGTAAAAAGAATGAATGTTAACATTAAACTACAAAAATCGGAAAAAAGGGGAAAAAAATATATTAACAGTCAACTACGGGGCAATTACAGGCGGATCTGCAAGGCTGATACTACGTGAATAGTGTTACAACATCTCTTCGGTATCCTCTTACGATCAAAAGCCTCGGGATATTCTCTACCAACAAATCCATATATTCCATGTAGAAGTAGGCCGGGTGGTTGACCGGAGGTGGCGGTAGACTAACCAGCACAACTGCAGCCATTCTTGAGTATCTCAGTATTGTCGAATTCAACTTCAGAGTCGTGTAAAGAAACTTCTCCACCTGTTGCTCGTTCACAGCCACAGGCTTCCCATCAGCCATCAATGGAGTCCCTTCCTTCTGAGCTGAAGCCTTCATTTCAGCCATGTAATCAGCAATTCGATGCTGAGCAGCTGTAAATGCATCCAAGGATTCATCTTGCTGATGTCCACCTTCACCTTCCCACGATTTCATTGATATAACAATAACTTCAGCCTGCATCCGAAGATCATATAGAAACTTCTTTACATCAGCCTTCAGCCCCTCTGCATCTGCATCTTCCTCTGCAATACAGAAGACCTGAATCTTACAGCTTTCAAAACTCTCCTTTGTAAGGAGGAGCTGAGAGAGAAGAAGCATAAGACCACCATCTCTTACAATCCAGTACAAATCAATGGTACCATACTGCCTTTGATACTCATTGGGCCATTCATCAAGGCCCTTGACGATGACTACTGCTTTATTTGCAACAATGCAGTCATTGATTATTCCAACAAAGGTGGCTGGGATTTCAGTTAGGTTTTCTCGACGCCATATTTCAGGGTACCGCATCACTACAATGTTAGGTTTAAGATTACCAAGGCCCATGGTCTGGACAATTCCACGGAAACCCTCTGACATATTGGGTGCCACAACTATCTCTGCTACTCCTTCACAACGCTTGTACTCAATGTAGGTGTCAAGCTGCTTGCAGGCAGCTTTTGCATCTTCGGCACGTTCATGGTAGTCTCCATCTAGTATAGAGACAAATATGGACATTCCACGGCCTTTTTTCTTCATGCAGTTGGCAAAGTCGGCAAGTTTGGGATGGCAAGGCACGTTTTCTGGAAGTTTCCCCCATGGCCGGCAGAATATCAGTGGGATCGGATACCAATTCTTTGGGTGCACTTGGTTTGCTGCAGATATTATGAAAGGTTTATTAGTAAAATACAACATACTGTTTTTCCTTCTAATTAATACTAGCAACCAAAGAATTCTACTAAAATAGAAGGTCAAAAGATATACAAAGAGGTTAACTAGATATGTCACCAACTTGCACTAGATAACTAGAGATTTGTCGCTAAAATATTCCCCTAATGTAATACCTTTCCATTTGTCTAAAATCTGTCCACTCTCTGTGCTTATTCCTCCACATACAATACCAAATAGAGACATCACAGTAATATTAGCATGCACCAAATGTCTCAAAAGTATTTATTGTCTTTATAGTTTACTGGTATTAGAGCAATTTGAAGGCTAGAGTAAAGACATATGACCCCGCTTCTGGCTTCCTCACACTTGAATTCCATTGAATGACACGAGGAAGAAAAACTTTTTAAGGAGTTGGGTCCATCTCACAACCCATTTTGATCATTTTTCCTTCCAGTGGAAGCAAATAGACTAGCAAAAAGCCCACATCTCTGACTTTATGAATGTTCATCAAATTTCTAAATCTTATTGCCAGCGTTTTCCTTCCATCTCCAGTACCAAATAAACATCACAGCAATGTCAGCATGCACTAAACATCTCAAAAACATTAATTGACTTTATTTTTACTGGTAGTAGAACATATGTTGTGAAAATATATGACCCCACTTCTTGCTTTGTCACATTTGTATTCCCTCAAATAACAAAATGGGGAAGAACTTTTTAAGGAGTTGGGTCCTGGTCCGACATCCCAATTTGAAAATTTTCCCAAATGCTCCAATTGAAAAAATATAGACTAGCAATCCAATGAATGTTGGTCAAATTTCTAAACCTTACTGCCAGTGTTCTCTCAAAGTTACCACAGAAAGTAAAATTTTGGGACTATAGCATAAGACAACAGTGTAATAATCGCATGGTTCTTACATTAGAAAGCACTGCAATATAGGAATTTTATCAATTTTTATTCAACCCATTTAGCATGCATTTAAACATGGACTGTATACAATTAGAATAAATCCATGCAATCCTAAGCATTGGTATGGTCAATATTTAAACAATTAACTAAAACATAACAAATTTGAAGACTCAAATAGTTTTCTAATTAATTTAAGACTGACATTGCACTTTATGTACCATATATTATCTCCTATGGTTCCTTATAGATTAGATACAGGAAAAAGAGATTTATGATCTAATAAACCCAATCTAATCAATTCTTGAAGAATTGGTCCAATCCAATTCAACATACTAAACACATTATAACTTTTCAATTGCTCACTTTGAAGAATGTATGCCAACAAACAAACAGAATCGGTTGCAAATGAATCACCAAGGGTTTAAAGTAACTTGTCCATCACCATCAGGCACCCACACTACAAGAACATATCTTCATTACTCATATCAGTGATTTCGATTCTCTTCTTTTTCTTTTTTCAATATGTCACCACACTTGCATTATTCAATCTAAGATGCCGCCAATGAAGAGTACAAAGACAAGATTTTATATAGTAAGACATACCTCCCAAAGATCGAAGACTACGAAGTGCTAGTTGAAAATAAGCACTCTTAAAACCATCTCCCCAGTCCCCAGCCTTTCCTTTAAGGCTCACATAATAATATATGAGGCTTGCAAGGGCCAGAGACACCACAGTAAATGACCAAGAAATCAAGAACATGATCACTGCAAGCAAAACCAAAGCAGAAGTAAATATGATTGTCATAGAAAACGCAAGCATGCGAGTTTTTCTCATGCCAAGGTATTCATTCACTTAATGGGAAGTTCACACACATACGGAGGTCTATGTGCTCACATATATGCTTCAAATAAATTAGATAAAAGGAAGCATACCAATACAAAGCGACGCTCCAAGAAAAGACATGCTCCAGTGGTGAAATTTCCACCTAGGACGCCAACTGGGAGCATCCAGAAGATCGAGAAGGAAGCAAGATAAGTTCACACCCGCATAACACAGAAGGAAAAACATGGTTATAGTCGGTGTGATAAGATCCAGATTCCCAATTATCACACACCCAGCACAGATGAATGCAGTAAAGAATGTAGCTATGTATGGCTCACGTCCATCTGCAACCTTGAAATAGTTAAGAATAGGAAGAATATCATCATTGGCTATTGCTGCAAGCAGGCGTGGGGCACCTGTCATGCTTTGAAGAGCAGCGCCTAAGGTTGAAAGAATAATTCCTATGTGAACGATTGCTGGGAAAGGCCAAGCAACTGTAGCAGTAAGTAGCCTGCACAGAAAATCAGTTCGGCATGACAATATTCTGTTTATTATTTTAAATTCAAACACTAACATCCTTCTTCTTCTTTTTTAATTTGACATAATTTGAGATACAGCATAAAAAACCAACAAAAAATGTGTGGACACATATTTCACCTGCCTCTTATGTGATACCTAACCCCATATTTAATAAAAAATATAAAGAAAGAGAAGGTAAAAATCGGAATCAAAATATCCTCTGGAGCAGGCAAAAAGGTTTTTTAAACTATTTTTAGGCTTTTACTTATTAACTTAAGCTTTTGAGTTGAGTGAATTTATCATAATAGTGGAACCAAAAATCTTGCATTCAAATCTATTAGTTTAACTTGTTAAGAAGGGCAACTAAATTTACTAGAGCAGATGGTCTTAATGAGTAGATTCTTTATTGGTTGGCTTAAAATTAAAAACTATGTTTGGATAGCTTAAAATTAAAAACTACGTATTAAAGAACAACACATAACTCAACAACCTTAGATACAAGATAAACATGCAAAAAACAAAAGTTCTTTAACAAATAGCTTTAAACTGTCAAGCCAGAAGCCGCAGAGAAATGAAAATCTAGATTTGTGAGACAAAAGCAACGACTTCAAAGAAATAGGAATACCTGTCTGTCAAAAGCTTCTCTCTTGTTGCAAGTGCTCCAAAAAATAACACAGATATTAGATACATTACGGTAGTTGTAAGAGTTGCCGCCAAAGTTCCAATGGGGATTGATCGCTGAGTATCTTTCAGTGAAGCAGATCGATTTGACCCTGCCATAATTCCTGTTACAGCTGGGAAAAATAGACCAACCAATGCACTGAAAGGTGAAAAACAAATTATAGTTAGAAAAAAGCAAGTGAGAAGTTAATTCCATTTCATATCCTATTCCTTAACAAATGTGTAATAAAACTCTTTCAAGATTTTTTTTTTTTTTTAAGCTCTTCATGTTAACATGGCAAGGAAGAAATTTTTGGTGAGAGGAGATAATAACAATGTCAGATTTTGGTACAATGTTTTAACCGTTTCCTGCTCTTTGCAGATCAGTTTCCAAAGAATCAGGACTTATCATTCTTGTTTCTAAATCTAAATTGGGAAAAATTTTAGGCAAATAATGTATACCTTTTTCCTTTTAATTCAGGGAAGGAAAGACTTATCATTGATAGAACTTGTTTTTGTGTATAAATTTGCTACCCTGCTCTTTCTTGGATGGTTTAAATTTAATGATGAGAGAGAGAAGACAAAACAAAAAAAAAAAGGATCAATCTTATCATTATCTATCAATAATTTAGCTAGCTTTAGACACATTCCAGCGGGAACATCAGTTTCTAAAGGGATGTAAAAGCTGGAGTTCAACAATCCAACCCAGGCAACCAAAATTATTAATTGATTCTTAAGAAACATAATACCAAGCCTGAATAATGTTATATTAACAAATTAGAACAGCAGAGAAATTTATTTAATATAAATGGAGGAAAATTCAAAGTTAATGAGAGGATGGCACTGCACCCTATTTTCACCTAGATCTTTTTTTATTATTATTAACATAAAGAGCATCTAGAAGTTCTCTTTTTATTGATTGGCAGGATATTTGATACTGAATTTCTTTGTTTATTTCATCTACTGTATTGTTTTCTTTTGATTTAGTTTCTCCTACCCTTTCTAACTTGATCAGGCCTCATAAATAATATCCAATCTTTTTTTCTTCCTTTATCCCAAGTCAACATTTGGAGGGATTCCCCACTTTGAAGATCTTTCATTAAAAAAAAAAAAAAAAGAGAGAGAGAGAAAAACCCATATGTTCCAGTTATTGACCTAATAACCTCCCGTCTGCTTTAAAAAATTTCCTATATTGCCTATTTTCACCTAGCCCATTTTCTTTCTTTTTTAATATCCAATATCCTTTTTATTCTCTTATAATAAACTCCACACTATTCACAACCTTTAAAAAATTAACATGGAAAGGGAAAAGCATTTCCTAACATAAATTCATAACAAACATTGACAACAAGAAGGCTTCCAAAAGTTAAATTATTAGCTGAATCGAAAAGCTTAGGAAAAATTCTTACCTACAATGACAGTTGAACATTTCCTAACATAAATTCATAACAAAAATAAATACCAACAGCACAGAGAATTCTTAACATGCTTACTTGAAACTCCACACCATGTCTCCATTAGGATCAGGAATTCCAGCATTGTTAGTATTCTGGTAATCCGGAAGCCAGTTATCTTTGAAAGTTGACAAACTCAAGCCCGTAATTCCAGCTGTTTCAAAGTTAAACCATAAAAAAAAAAAAAAACCCTTTATATCTCCCATACCACAAGCAATATACTTACAGAAACAGGTTAGACAAATTGTTCATAAGAGAAATAAAAAACCATTTTCTCAAAGAAAAAATCTAAAGGATTCTTACGTGAAGGTTTATCCTTCTTTGCAAAAAGAACCCCCACAAATATGCAGAATATGGAGAATAGCACAGGTATAAGGAAAGCAGGCGCAACCCGGTTAATCATTTTCACACCACCAAAAACAATGAAGCATAGGAGGACCGTCACAACTATCCCATAAATTTGCAGGTCATGTGAACTGGGACTTTGTATGGGCTCTGCAGTTACTGTGCCATTAACTTTGGTGATAGTCTCTACATCAAAAACACATAAAAGAGAAATAAATTAGCATAGAAATATTAATTTACATCTTCAGTTTCTATAACAAACTACCAGTAACACTGTCAAGAGTTCTATTATCACTTGCGTAATGTAACTAACCTAGCCATGTTCTGCTGACGCGGCATAAAATTTGGGCCTAAATGGCTCATTTCTTGCAGGTTTGAACCAAGCTGACATTTTTAGATAGTAATTATACCTACATTCTACAATTAAACTATTGCAGTTCATGAGACATATACTATGAACCTACATGAAGCTGCTCACAGATAATTTACAAAATTCGAGAAAAAAATAAACCAAAAATAGAATGTGGCTGTCAAACGGCAGCACCTTGTCAATTACTACCTTTGAAAATCCCAGCAGCAGGCACAGCCTTTAAGAAGGTTTCTACAGCTCCCAGTATGTACCTAAGACCACAAGCAAAAATAAAAGAGAAAGCATGGATGTTAGCATAAGTAATTGAGAACAAATTACATATTCTTAAGCTATTAAGATTGGAAAGCATCCATTATGAGCCTAAATTACAAGACCCTCACAGACCTGAATCAAACATACATATTATAAATGTCATCACAAAGAAAAAATCACAAAATACACTCACAGAGCTCCAGCAACAGCATTCCCAAGGAAAAAGCACAGTCCAATGCTAACTCCAACCTCTGGACCAAGGGCACGACCAATGAGATAATATGGTCCTCCACCCTAGAAGAAAAAATTTTAAAAGGAATAACCACAGATACCAAGTAATGCTCCAAATCCATCGCAATTTAATCGAATAATGCTGCTACCAAAATTTTATCCTAAATGATGTGGCAAGTGACACTACCAAATTAATCTGCATAGCATTCTCAAATTATTTCTTCAGACATGTGATAATGCCACATCATTTGGAATAAAATTTTGGAAAGACCAGTATTACTCTTTAATTTTTTAGATAACAGTTCGTGCAAAATTAGAACCAAACATCAGGGAAGGAATAGTCTCTTTATTTTTTAAAAAATAGTTCATGGGGAAATAGAACCAACTGTCAGGGAAGAAAGCACTTTCAAGACATTTAATGTTTCAAATTCCAGTCTGCTAAAAATCACATATAACTGTGAGAAGAACTCAATCTGTAAAAGTCTTTTGCAAAAATTGCCTTCATCAAATCTAACCGAATACCACTTTCAGGAACTGTCTTGGCTTTAAAAAAAGGTTCAACAATAATGCCAGGTCCCCTTTAAATATTCCCCCTAATTTTTCGTATCTCCCACTTCATTTGGCAGTTTTAAATGAATTAAGGACCAATAGGGTGGAACTGACAAAGGTCAGAAAAATGATATTCCAATACTAGACTCCAATCTTCAGGGTTGGAACAACTCATTTCTTTTACACCCTGCCACACCCACACCACATCCCCACCCCTCCCTCTCCCTCACCCCCAACAACCCCCAACCCCCCACAACCACACCCACACCACCACGACCACCCCCCCCCCCCCCCCCCCCCCCCCCCCCCCCCCCCCCCCCAAAAAAAAAAAAAACAAAAAAGAAAAAAAAAAACACCAACCCCAACCCAAAAGCGCACACACAGAGAAAAAAAAGGTAACAAGCAACAAGCATTGCAAATCATGAAGCACCGTTTGTTGCAATAGCACTTAAAGATATTGAAGTCAAGAAAGTACACAAGCCGCAAAATGATACAAGCAACAGAGACTCGCAAGCCATGATTTTCATATGAATAATACTGAAGATGGTGGTACAAAGAGGGTGAACCAGCAGTCCACCTCAGAGCACTCCGTCAGTAGAGTTTAGAATACCAAAAGAAAAGAAAACACTTGATACACATATAGAGTTGCAAAAAGCCAAAATTCATCAGGGAATGTGAGGGATACCATGTGAATCGGATGTAGTAGATAATTCCCAGTATGTTTTGCAAGCATGGAATAAATACACCCATCATCGTACCCAATTTTACATCCCTAGACTGCAAGATATATGTATATCAAAAGAGAATGGAAAGCATCAGAAAACTTGTACAGTACAGTAACCAAGGTTAACAAAGCAAAGATCACTGGAATACTTAATCTACATTCAATTTTTTCAAGCCCAGCCGGAAATCATTTCAAGAATATAAACACACGACAGGGAAGAAATGTATTTTTGAAACTTAAAGAATAGGCATGCATCTTACACATTAATATATTACGCTCAACTATTCAATGCTACAGTCCCTTTTCCTGCAATCTGATTCCATAATTTCTTTTCTCAAACACATAAATTTGTCAATGATGACAATAACAACAAAAACACAATAGATTAAATATCAACGTTGAAGATCTTGCAAGAGCTTGTATCACCAGCACACATATAAACTGGAAAGAAAGAGAAATCATCCATAACAGAAGAAAGCTTAAGCAATTACCATACCTGTGGACGCTCATAATTAGCAGGGGCATCTTCTCCATCTCTACCATCTCTAGGACTTGAAGGCGCTGCAACTTGCTCTGCAGTCATACTGAATCAGCAAAATGTAAGACTATCAATAAACAGCTTATAGCGAAAGCAACTAATCAAAAATAATTCCGATATAAGAATTAATTGAGAGATGCAAGAAATCCATCCACCCATCTATCCATACATACATCCATCCATCCATCCATCTATCTATCAAAACTTAATCATATATTAGAATGAATTGCAAGATGCAAGAAATTCATCCATCTATATGGAAAATGACACTTTCTCAAGGTTTAGATAACATTTGACAAGATAAGAGTGCAAATTAATAAGAATGAACCACTTACCTCCTAAGACCAAGAATGTTGACAAGTGAATCAAAACCAAACAATTCCAACTTGGAATCCCTTTGGGAGCCATTGACTTCTACATTATCTTCAATTGACACTCCTGTTGCATCAGAACCAATGTTTGGCTGCACATCTATTTTCACATTCCTGCTGTAATTTATTAGTGAATTAGAAGACAAAATAAAAAAAAAAACACTTTAAAATTCAAGTAATGCATGTAACTATACATTAAATCTAAGTGCTATAAAACCTAAGAGCAAGTATTGTTTTCAATCCATTCATATTTTTAGCAAAAATTTAACTATTTCAAATGAAGCATAGACATTCTTATTTATAGAAAAATAGATAAAAGTATATTCAGGAAGCATCAATTAGTTCCACGGTAAAAAACATTGAAACAAAAAGTAGACACATGAAAAAATGCAAGTTATTTCATCATTCTTTCCTCTTTTACCATCGAGAACGCGAGGATTCTATAAATTAGCTGGAAAAGGTTCACATTACTTCGTTTTAGTGATGAAACACTTACAGCATAACACAAAACCGCCACATTAATACTTCTTATTCCGGCAACTAAAACAAAGCAAGCACAAGCACAACTATCAAAACAAGTAGAAGCTTGCTCTCTGCTACTCTCTAACTAAAATCACACATTCATTGCAGCTTCTCATTTCCAAATCCAATCAACGTTAAACAAAGAGAGAGAGGTTTAAGGTTTTACTTAAGAGAAGGATCGGAAGAAGATCCTTGATCCAAGGACGACATCTCGAGAACCGCACGATCATTAGCCACCACCGGACGGTACTTGCGTCTGCGTCCCCCGTGGAACTCCTCCTCTCCGCCTTCAATGTCTCCATTGTTCATTTTCGGTTGGAGTTATGGATCTCTTGCTCTGATTCGTAGAGAGATATTTCAGAGATGCAGATCCAAAGTGTGCATGAAAGAGGACTCACATGCAGTGCCGGGGAGATCTCAAATACACAAGCTGAGAGAGATTACGACGAACGCCTGTAATTTCCTTTTTAATGGACAAGTAAAGCAAAGCAAAATGGAGTTTTCTTAACTCGGCCCGTTTCTGGTTTTTATTTATTTTTTTTAATTTCTTTTATTTACCAAACCGAATGGGAAAAAGAAGGAAACGCGCTTTTATTAGTTAATTGCAATAGCATTATCATGCTCTAGTTATGCCTTCAAAGTTCAATGACTCTTTTGAGAAAATAAATAAATACTAGAAAAATATTTAAAAAATAGTCAAATTGGGGATATTATTTAAATTTTGATAAATTTGTAATTTATTTTGATTAGACATTACCTAACTATACCTAAATATTTTATTCTTGTTCGGTTAAGTTATCTGTCAAAATACCAAAATTACCCTCATTTTCCAAATGCAAAATATGTGTGTATTTCGACTCTTAACACATGTCCAACATCTCAATGAAGGGAGAAATAACAGCATTGCTGATGAGAACATGTTAGTGTTGGCCAAATCCCTACTTAAAGGACATAAGAGCTTTACTGAGTCCCCACTCAAATAGAACAATTACCAGATACAAGCTGTAGATGATGTTGCTTGCTGCAATTGATAAAAGCTAAAATGTTACTATTCCATGTTCATATCTAATACTAATTTTTTATATTTCAATTGGTTGAATAATGAATATTCAACCGGCTGCTAATTCGAGAAACTATTCGACATTTCCATTAGTTTTGATCCTTTAAAAAGACCAATTCTTTAATTTGACTGAACCTTCGTTTACTTTTCAAGAGTTGTTATCGCGAACACCATCTGTCTAATGAAATTATTGTTGTATAATAATTGTTGCATCTCCGGTTGCTGTAAAGTTTCAAAAGAAAACATCACGTCATGGAAGAGAAATATAATTAACCCGGATGCTACTGCACATCTTCCGTGCAATAAGAGACATCAGCCTTTTGATATATTTAGATCTATTATGACCAGCACCCAGAAATATTTGACATATTGTTTTCATTTTGTGCATGTTCTATGTTAATGTTTTTCATCTCACGTCTCTTCTTAGTTCTTATCTCAATCTATATTCCCCTGCTCTATTCTATCTTTTCTCACAGTAGAGTCAATGTGGCTCTAACATTTTCTAAACCAAGTGTGGCATTTTTCAGGTCTTTACCATGCCAAATTAAATTATTCACAATTTTGAGAAATTCTCCAGCAATTTCTGTATCTCAAATGATTACATTGTAAGGTTCTTCGCTTTCCAATTAACAAGTACAGTCGCTGCATGCAATTGCCATATGAAACTGTAAAGCTTTCATGTAAACTGTTAAGATCTTTTGCTAGGTTATGCAATCACTTGAAGAGAGAGGGCTTTACTACAGTTACATTTAAAACACAAATTACAACTTGGTGCTCCACTCCAGCATCTCCAGTATGGAAATGGGATGAAGAGAACGTGAAGAAAAAGAAAAGATACATTAAGCAGGTATGACAGACAGTTACAAGGAGATGGAAATTTATAGTTTTTTTGTGAATGAATATTAGAAGTGGAACTACAAACAATAAGAACTCTGAAAGCGAAGGAGAAAACAGGAGAAGGTGTCTTAACCATCTGGTGATAATTTTTTCTTGTGCTTTCCATGCCTGTCCTTCACCTTCTCAAGCTTCCCACTGTGGTTATTCTGGTTGCTAACAGAGCCCTCTTGCGCACTGCACATTTGAGACTTTAATTTGATTCCGAATTTCTTTGACACATTACCCCAAGTGCTTGATCCTTTTGACCGACCCAACTTCTCTATCTCCTGCTTCATACTTGAACATTCCTTCTCAAGTTCAGAAACTCGCATCCTCATATTATCCATGCCCACCTTCAAAACCTGATTCTCCCTTACAGCTGATGCCCAGCCTCCCTCATTAGACAACCCACTTCTCAACGTCCTTGATCCATCGAGATTATCAGAAACAAGGAAACAGCCAGCAATTGAAGTCCTGAGCTGAAGTTGCTCAAAGAACAAGACTTGGACTATTACTCTTAAGGGCAGCCTCTCATTTTGTGCAGCATGTGTGCAAGCTTCGAGGGATAGTTTTTGGCAGTCCATTAGCCTGCAAAGTTGCTCTCTATCAGACTCTGCCAACCACGGGTGTGACTGCAAGTTTGAGTACATAAGAAACATTAGTAGGCTTGCACCAACCACAAATATATACTTAATCAAGTGTCTTGTTCTTTCTTTTACAGTGACATTCAAGATTGCAGTAAATCTTATCCTTATAGATGATTCAAATACCAAAACCCCTACCATTGTCATATATAGAACATTCAGGTTAACTAGTGGGTACTAGTAGCTAGAGAGATTCATATTTTAAACGGAAATAAAAGCAACCATATCATATCTTGGTTTGGTGACATAAAACACAGAGAGGCAGCTGCAGGCTGAATTGGTTTAAGGTTTGCAGCCAGGCACAATGACCAAAAACAATAACAGGTTACATGTGACATAGATCAAATTGAATTTACTAAAGGAAAACTGGTTCATTGTTGAAAGTATCTATTTAGGTATTGGAAAATTCTGTTCTTGGTTTAATTTTGTTCTTCATTTAATGCACATGATAATATGACCTCTGGTTCAAGTTGCGTTTAGATGTCAGTTTTAAGCAACAACTGATACTGTAACTAATTCTATTGGCTTTTTATTCCAGGATTTTGACGTGATAATGAAGTGGTCAGTACCTTCAGATATATGTCTATTGCACGATAAAGACCATCATCCAAGGGTCTTGCATATTCAGGAACAGAAGCAGCTAGAGCCTGAAACTTGTTGAGCTTCAAATTTACATCAGGGGCAACCTCTGCAAGATAACCATCAATCAGCTTGGCTACCATAGTAATTGGCGTCAATGAAGGTGACCCCATCAACTGCCCATCATCAACTGAACATGGAGAGGCTCCACCAGTGATCTGATCCATGGCAAGGAAGTGCTCCAGGATCCGCTGCACACAATCAACATTGTAAAGTGTTTCCATCGAATAAGAGAAATTGGGCATTAACAGATCTTCAAGAGCAGCTTGATCAAGTTGCATTCCAATCCGCTTTTCCAAATTGGATATGCATGAGGAGCTTGCTCGAAGTATCATGGCTGTTCGTAGTAGACCAAACAGAAACTTGGTTGGGACTAGGCCCTTCTGCATAGGGAGTAAGTTATCAATTTCTTCCAGTAAAAGCTTTTGGTCTTCTTCTGATGGAGGAGCCGCCAAAGCCACAGGTGCTAGACGGGTGCTGGACTCACTGGCACCTTGACGACGGTTCAGTCCAGGGAGGTGCTTTTTTGCATAGAAAGTAAGGGAGCCAGCAATGATTTCCTGTCTAATACCACGAGATTCCATGACTGCAATCAACCTCTTGTATAGAGCTAAACTTAACGAAGATACATCCTCATACCACCAATCTGAAGTTGAATTTTTTGGCCTAGCCCCTGTACTTATCCCATTCCACAAGACACTTCCACCAGGACTCTGCATGGGTCCCCCATGCTCCACTACAGGCCAACCAAATAGATTTGGGTCGGTAGATGCCTTCATTGCTAGAGAGTCAATGCATCTCTTTGTAATATTAAGTTCTTCAGCATATGAAAGTATATCGTCACAGGTCTGCAGTGCCTTTAGAGAATCTTTCCAATTCCTAAGGACTACTTGATTCAGAAAGGTTTCAGTTTGTGTAATAAGGTTGCCCTCCCCATATTCCTCTGTCATTTCAAGAACTTCAGCAGCACAACGGAGGTACACAACATTTGAGGCAGTCAGTTCCAGTTTCACCCCATAGCAGAACTTGGCAACAAGTTCGAATGTTCTGGCTCCACCAGGAATGGCGGGGAGGTTTATTATGCATTTTTCTTCAGCTTCTTCAGATGACTTTGCAATCAATCTTTCCAGAACCCCACTTCTAGATAGTAAAGGGAACTGCATTAAAGGACAGAGATAAGAAACTAACAGTCATGCACAGGATTAGCTGCCTATGAGATAGACGTGGCAAAGGAAAGCACAGCAACAACAAGAAGAAGAAATAAAGAGCTCAAGTGCTGATATCTTATAGGACTAAGCAAATTGATAGCCTTACTTTACAGAGGGTTTTAATTATATAATTTGGCCCACTGATGGCATGCAGATGGCTAAATCTGTTTTGTACAAGGTAGATTGTAATGAAGAGTAATATCATATCATCATAATAATTCCCTCTCAAGCTACTAAAAGTCTCATCTACAAATTTTGAATGACATCAAATCTTTCTGTAGTTATATAAGCAAAAAACTTGAGCAAGAAGTATAAGATGAGGTAGGATAACACCTTAAATAAATAAATAAATAATAGATAAAGAAACTGGCTACAGGCATTTCTTAAGTCATGAAGAACCAATAGATAAGATTTAACATACTGGAGGAAGAGGAAATACAAAAATGCTAAACTTTTTCTTAACTGAGATATTTTAATTGGAAGTAGGAACTATATTAGGCTAAATTCACCACAGTAACACGGAAATTGGTTCCTAAGTAAACTGAAGAGTATATATGCACAGTGTCCATTAGATGCAAAAGAAGAAGAAGCAATACACTACTTCTCAAATCAAGAAACAAATGGTGTTAACTTGCATAAATTTTGAATTAAGTGTATATAAAGAAGACAAAATAGATATAAGAATGATAAAGATATATATTACCTTGTGGAGATGAAAGGACATCTCTCCAACTTCAACAGTGATATCACTGGGAAGACCAGTAGTGCAGAACCTATTGTAACACATTTCAAAAGAGGTCATCATGCATGGGTAAAATTATATGAATAACACACACAAAGTCATAATTAAAGGAGATGGGTACATTCACTATAGAGGAATTGTCCATCAGATATAAATAAATTTATTAATTTTTAAATACAAGCACATATAAACTCTCATAGTCCTGCATCATAGATAACAAATAGAGTACTATAACCTGGTCCTAGTAACCAAGTTTTGGTGGGTGTTATTGAAACATTGTTAGTTCTTAAACTGAACGAGTCTTTGTCATGACATGGATCATCAAACAAATTGAAGGTCAACATCACAAAAACAAGAATAAGTGCAACAATTTCATTTGGCTTAATTTTTTATCAAAGATTAAAGAATGCGTTAGATTATTAAAGAAACTTGTCTCCTTAACTTAAAAAAGTGAATCTTTAATCTGTATCCATGTTGCATGGGTAAACTACTTATGCATCATATTCTCTATGCAAGTAAACACAGAAGTCCACATCCCCACACCAACAAAAGAGAGAAGATGGTCTTGAAGATAGATCCTGTTATATAGAAATACGAACTTGTTAAGTGGAAGGGCCCCTAAGATTTTAGGTGATGGTCAAAGGTAGGTGTTGTCTACCAAGACGAATCACTAAGACTTTTCCTACTTTCATCATATTCTCTATGCAAGTAAACACAGAAGTCCACATCCCCACACCAACAAAAGAGAGAAGATGGTCTTGAAGATAGATCCTGTTATATAGAAATACGAACTTGTTAAGTGGAAGGTCCCCTAAGATTTTAGGTGATGGTCAAAGGTAGGTGTTGTCTACCAAGACGAATCACTAAGACTTTTCCTACTTTCATAATTGCCTTACCTATGCTGAACAGTATGTAAAAGTTATGACCCCAATCTTAATTGACATCTATTTAAGTATTTTGAGATGAATATAGCACTGAGTAGTGAGCAGATGTCGCAAGCAAAGCCTTTTCCACTCAAGGTGCAAACCTTCCAACCTGACTTTAATGCTAAAATTATATCACTAAAGATGAATTGACCATATCATTACTCAAGAGAATCAAATCAAACATATGTACAATGAACAAACTGTAGTCGGTCAAAAAGATCCATTTATCTGCTTTCGCGGTAGAAGAAGAGTGTTTACTTAGTTAGTAGATCCATCAACCTCAAGTAGTTGAAGAATTTCTTCAAGCAGTTCTATTCCAACAATTTAATGGAGAATAGACAATGTTTTACCTAATACAGCCTCATTTTCAAAAACACAAAAGTGCTCCATAGCAAGCGCAGGTCCTGGTGAGCTTTCAATGTCAAGTAAAAAGTTAGTAGTAGGACCAGAGCATCAAGGGAGCACATAAATTTGTGTTTTTGTGTTGACAAAGGTATAAGAATTCATTCATACAAAAAAGAAGCTGCAACGACTTTAACAGTGATAGGAGATAGCATAATTTGAGAACAATCAAAAGAGAAATCCAACACAAAATTTTCCAAAAAAGGAAAATATAATTAAATATGAAATTTGAAACAACAGACACAATCCATAACAAATAACATTATCGAAGAAGTTGCATACCAGGCCTGCCCTTGCCGTTGAAAGGCATCAGACTTGGATCCCAATTTCATGCAAGCCATGTTCTCACAATGGTAGCTGTGGGAAAGTCAACAGCTGAGCTTCAAATAGTGAGCTGAGCTAACGCAGCACTTCAAGTGACAGGCCGAAACACCTAATTTCACTACTTAACGCCTAACTGAAGGCAATAGACCAGTAACTGCCCCAAAACCAGTTAATCGTTGCCACTCTCAAACCAAAACCACCCACAAAAAAGACCCAAATTCCTCGAAGCAAAGTCGAAATGTAGCTACTTGAATTAAGACTGTCAAAAACAACCCCTAAATAACACAAACCTGATTTACGAGCACCAAAAGCTTCCCCAAAATCTACAAACAGCTTCAACGGACCAAAAAGTGAATATCTTTTACCAACCCAGTTCTGATCCCATGAGAATAAACCCTAAAACCAATCCAAATGGGACATACCCACCTGAAAATTTGAACCCAAATGACAAAATCTCAGCTCAAGACCACCTAATTTCGTAATTAGCTCAACTCCTCCAGTTCTGTAGCCATAAAAACAAACACTTGTTACTCTTCTCTGGCCGCCCCTGCCCTCAACGACTCACCAACAAGATTCCAAAACCGAAACTTTATACAAGACAAAAGCGACCAAAACCACTCGAAGCCACTGAATACTATTATGATGCTCCTCCTACTACAAATTCAATATAAAATCTTTTCTCATATATGCCATGCCCCATCAGACAATAATGTTTTTGAAGCAATGATTGTGCATTGCAAACGGCAAAGCCAAAGGAAAAGCTAAAACAAAAGACTTGAAAAACTCAACATGGGTATTAATGGCAGCTCTGAAAACAACTCTCACACATGCAACCAGGTGGGACCATTTCCATTTGGCTTAAAATACACTCATTGCCTTTCTTGGACTTAGTTCCCTTTTTTTCATCTCATTTCATGGATTCTTTAAACAAATCATGCACAGTGATGCATTGACTAAAAAAAATAAGGCATTTATATCCTGTATTGATTAAGGAGAATTTTTAATTTATTTGACAAGCTTTGAGGTTACAGCTTCCTCCTTTGTCCAGCTAGGCCATGTGGCTGCATTACTTGGCCTTACCTTTGGCTTCTATTAAAAATTTAAAAACAAAAAAGAAAAAAATAGTTTTAGAGTATTAAGATTTAAGCAACTAAGATTCACGTCTCGGTAGGATTAGGAGAGAGATGTTGTTAATTAAAGATATAGAGCGTATTAACAAAATAAAATAGTGAAGTTGGCCCAATCGTAATAAGGGAACCTTTGTGATAGAATTTGCTAAATTTTTATTAAATTTATGACACTATAATCTTTTAAATTTTAAAGATAATTTTTTTCTACAAATAATAGATAATGTAATATTTATAAGTAGTGATAAATTGAGCAAAAGTAAAAAATAAAATTATGAACAAAACTAGATGATATCTAAATCACAACTACATCATTTTTATACATAAGTTATTTTTAATATATAGTCCTGTTTGGTCGCAATAGAAATAGTCTTGGGTTTGATTTATGGGAATCCTTGTTTTAAGGAGTAAGTAACGTTAACAATACAAATTATAAACCTTTATAAAACATCAATTTGTGTTATTATGTTGAATGAATTGAAAGAGTTGGGGACCAAAGACAACAGAGACGGAGATTAATGATGCATAGGGGTCAGTTACAAGCCCTTGAGACAAATCTAAGGGTAAGTTTGGAATTTCATTCGTTTGATAGAAACATATCTAGTACAGCTCGGTTTTGTAAGATCTCAATAACAAAGGCACGGTGTGGACACAAATGTGCGCTGGGACGGCTTTAAAGTCGCTGAATTGACTTTTTTGACCTGCTCTCAGGATCAAGTCAATATTACGTTAATGTGAAACTGAAGGGCTTGGCCTTTGGGAACAGTTGAGCAATGCATAAAACACGTACTATGTGTTAAATGAGAATGTTTCGAGAAAACATTTACGGAAAACCAAAAAAAAAAATTTCATTTTCAACAGAATTATTACGAGGACGTATAGGGTAATAGTTGTGTTGTTTGTGATGTGATAAATGTGAATTTAGAGTTATGTATTGGGCCATGACTCCCTTGCCCATTGCTTTCAAAATTAAATGTAAAAAAAAAAAAAAAAAAAAAATGAATGTTTAAGAAGAGAATTGTTGTGAAAAAGATATGGACCCTTTGGTGGGTCCTCTGACAATAATGTTTCAAAAGAAAAGAGGCGGTTACTGAGTGCGAGTTGAACGTACAATTATAACACTTAAAGAACAATTAAGCAATGGTGGCAAGTTAATGCATAATTTCATTAAATTTGATCATCATTCGTTGTATTAAAGATTATAGTGATTATAATTAAGATCATAAATCCTCTTTGTATACTTTGTCCACATTGTAGTAAAGCCCTTATCCATATTGATAAAGAACTTTTGCTCCAAAATCATAAATTAATTGTAAAAATGACTAAAATTATAGGGATGATTAAAAATGATCATATATATTTCAAAAAAAAAATCATTGCGATTATCACACTCAACATATTGATAGATTTTATTGTCTCTCACGTTCAACATCTCAACTATTCTTTTTAATCCTTCAAACTATCAATCTTTATGATACTTGTTGATCTTTAACGCAAAATAACAAAAAAAAGCTTATTAGTTTGTTGGCGTGTCATATAATGATTATAGGTCTAAATTTCTGGTTTGTGAGTCATTTTTTGACCAACCCTCTCGTTATTTTTTTTAAATATCGTTTTCATTATTTATATTTTAGATAAAAAATTCAAAATATTTTGATATTTTTATACGGGATAATATTACAAACTACCCTTAAAGTTTAACTAATTATATGCGAAAAACCACTTATACAAATATATCAGCGCGGTCCCTAACATTTACGTTTTAGCTTCATCCAAATCCAACTAACGAATTCCGTTAACTTTCAAATTAACGTTTCGGGGTATTTTAGTCAAATGACATAATTTTATATCAATAAACGTAAAACTAACCCTTGAGTCATCTCTTCTGACAACTTCAGTTCATATCACACAAGCACCACTATCCATAATTACCATAGCCATTATCACCACCATCAAATTCATTTAAATAAAAAAGTGTATGTCATAAGATTCTACCATGACAGCACCGAATTTTCCTCTACCATCAACACCCACCATCTCAACTCAATCACAAAGCGATTAAAAAAAAGAATCAAATATTCAAATTAAATCCAGATTATTTCAACAATTATGTTTAAGAAAAATTATGCAGAAACTCTAAAACCCAAAACTGGCACACTCTTCCTTCTCTTCACTAGCTTCTTCTTTAAAAATTTTCTCAACCTAAGAAAACATTCACAGAAACTATGTATTGAAATGAAGCAACAAAAATAAAGACAAAAAAAAAAATCCTAAACTGAAATTTTATAAAGAACCAGTGGTCGGCCATTATGATTTCTAAATCAATCGCAAACCCAAATCGATTTCAATGGAGCAGCAAATCAAACATCTTCAATGTAACTCAATAACCCTTAACAATCTCTTCAATTACTTCTTCATTTTTCTCAAAACAAAAAAAGAATAAATTATGAATCCTCGACAAAACCCCACCCGATTCTAATCAACCACACCTTCCCACCATCAATATCCACCATCCTCTCCACCACCTTTGCCTCCACACCCGCCTCGACCACCTTCGGAGGCCGCAAGCTCGGCATGCTCTTCGACCTCTGTGCTCTACGATGCAAACCACGCCAGCCAATTCTAATCAACCCCCCCTTCCCACCATCAATATCCATCACCCTCTCCACCGCATCTGCCTCCACACCTACTTCTACCACCCTCGCAAGCCGCAAGCTTGGCATGGTCCTCGACCTCTGTGCTCTACAATGCAAACCACGCCAGCCTGAATGAGAGGAACAAGGAGCAGTAGCACCATCATATGGAGGAAGATTTTGAAGTGTTTACCACTGCGAAGCTTGCTGACGTAGCAAAGCCCTGAAAGGAGGCTAGGTGCTGTGCTTGGAGATTGAGAGGTTGGGGTGAGAGAGGCAGCTGTGGGTGTGAAAAGGGATTAGATTTTCGATGGCCCAAAAAAAGAAAGAAGAAAGGTTATAAAAGTAAGGGCAAATTGGTATTTTTAATTTTTTTCTCAGTTTCTATACAAACGGAATCTGTTAGCTAGACCTGGACGAAGTTTAAACGCAAACGTTAGGGACTGCATTGATATATTTGCATAAATAGCTTTTCGTATGATAATTGACTAAACTTCAGGGGTGGTTTATGATATTATCCCATTTTTATACCTCAAGAACATATATCTACTATCATTCTATCATTTGAACTCCAATCATCATGAAAAAAAAAAAAGGTAAAGTGAAGCGTGCGCATGGCATGCATATACCTGGTGGTGGCAGAAGAACTTTATAGTAAAACTATAATAAGCAACTTGTGCTATAGTTTTTTGCATGCCTCGGAGACAATAAGCAAGCAGATGCAGAGAGTTGTTTATTAGAATGAATAATAATAGCACAGGCTTTCTGCTGCATTTGTGAAAGGAGAGAACTAAATTGAACTGAATCATTAATTTTCATTTCCCCCGAGAAGGAAAGAAGTTGTATGTTGGCTGTGAAAGATGAAACTCTTTGCTTGCCTTTTAGGTGATGCATTTCGATTCTCTAAGCACCTTGGGCTTAGAATCTCCTTCAATCGTGCCGCCTCCCACTCATATCTAATCTATCTAGCTACTAGCTACCTAAAGCTGCCTAATTATATCAACTTCTTCTTCTAGCTAAAACTTATTCACGTGTTGCAAATTGATAGATGAACTTTCTGCCCTGTTGTAAATAAATAAAAGATTCAAAATAATAATAATAATACAAACTAGAATCATAATTTGCATGATTTTGGATTTTGGTATGTTATTAATTAATTACAGTTGATGCTTCACCGTGTCCGTGCATGTTATTAGAATGACTGCTCTCTATTAGGGGAAGGGACCGGCCCCAACCTCCAATTGTTGAATCCGGCCCCCGAAAATTCTCCAAAATTTTTTTTCAAGGTCGAGGCCGTGTTTTCTAATAATCCAGGATTAAACCTCGGGTTATACCTTAGCTTTTTTTTTTAATCCAATAGCTTTTTGTACCTATATATATATGTGTGGCATTGTCTATGAATAACAAAGTGGGCTCAAACCTAGTGGTAGCATGCTACAAGGTGTATACCAAAGGGAAGATATTCGAATCTAGTTGTTCCAGTTTTCTTAAACCCATTTAATTTTCTAAATTGTGGTATGGGATGGGGTGGCTGGGACTTATTCGGGCCTTGAGCTGTTGAGCTGTTTTAAACAAAATTAAGAAATTGACTTAAATTTAAATAAGGGGTTATTAGTAAGTATCAAAAATTAAGGGATATAACAGTCATTTAGCATAATTATAATTTCAATTATGCATCCCGGATTTAATTCCGGGTCCCTAGCCTTGGACGTCCGGGTTTTTTGGGCCCCGGCCCGGTCTTTTTATCATTCTCACTATTGGGTATAAAGTTCTCCCCCTCCTAAATTTAGACCTTTGTATATAGTTTCAATTTCAAATTAAAGGTTTGGAATGATAAATAAATAAGGCAGGGGAGGCAACGAAATAAGACATAATAATATAAGATTAATTACTAATCTATGAGTTAGGCCAGCTACAGTGTGAGTAGAATCTTGTGGGAGCGTCTAAATCGCAATTGGTACGTGACTAACTGGAAAACATTTGCAACGGTGGTGAAGTTTTTGCAAGGAATGATTTAGTTTTTATAATTAAATATTATATATTATATTAATGAAGTGCATCATAGTATGTTAAAGAAATTAAAATTATTTTATACAAACCTTCAATATTGTAATAATTAAACTTTAATTGATGGTATAATATTATTCAAAAATATTTAGATATTATTATACAAGCATACTCCAATCTCAAGGCATAATACATATTAAATATTAATTATTACAATATTGAATGGATTTATTTGAGTACATATAAGCCTCTTAATAAGACTCACCTTAAACATATTTAAAAATTAAATCTTATAAATATATTTTAAATAAAACAAAACCTACCATCTCTACTTATCTCACAATTAGTACTTCTTAAGAGACTGACCTTTGATTCTAGAAGGTATGTCATTAATCACCTCCATTTTTCAACCTTTTTTTTTTTCAATCAATACTAGTTATTAAAATCTTAATTAACGAAATTAGATTGTTGTTAAAATCTATAAAGAAAAAATAATTGTTTTAGAGATGGCCCAGCATCCGTTTTCTGCACAATCTGTTCACAAGGCCCAATATGCCCAAATGGATGGATAACAAGCCCAATAATGAATATAAATTTATTGTCATCTGTTATTAATAATCACAAGTCACAAGGGTTCATAATACTATTTTTTTTTTTTAAAACATACGGTTAGAATGAATATTAGTTAAAAAAACAAAAAAAAAATCCTTTTTCGAAAATTGATTTTAGGATGAGGGTAAAAACAAAGTAAATGACTGATTTTGACACTAATATTTTATGAGATATGGAAGGAAACCAAATAAAATGGAGGTGTAACTGTATCATTTCATCCTTGTTAGTCTATAAGATTTAGAGAATAATATTACTATTATTCCATATTAATAAAAGGAAAAGGTGGCGTGTATTCTAAAATATTTCTCTTGATCTTGTAGGCCTTAATAAATACTTTTAATATTTGAATTATCCCACGTTCACTTTTCAGAGATGAATAATGGTAAATGTCAAAATGTTATCATCTAAATCCTAAGATTTGGTAGGATTACCATTTTACTCGCAAAAGTTTCGTAAGTGAGATGACTGTTAATATTCTATTTTGTAATAATATTAGAAATTCAAATTTTATCTCTCATTATTATGATTATTTACTTTTCTTATGTGAACTTTTATTTTTTCTTTAATGAATTTTCCAGGTTAGGTTGTCAAAGTGTCAAACACAACATCAAAATCTTCCCCACACGCAAAACCACAACTATGGGCCTATAAGCAAGGGTATATTCAGCAATGGTTTATAGAATAAGGTGGCTCTGTGTAGGGATGGATGACAATTTTATTTACGTACCTGCATACCTATACTCTAATAGGGAGGGTACGGATATCTCTTTTATAGATTTAGGTAGGGTAAGGTTATTAAAATTTAGACCCTAAAAGGTATGAGTAGGGTATGAAATATTAGACCCTACCCATACCCTTCATATCCTTTAAATGTCATATTAAATAAATTATTAATATTAATTAAATAAAGTATAAAAAGTTTAATACCTAAAGTATAAAACGATATTGTTTTAATATAACTTAAAATATATTTAATACTAAATTTAATTGTTATTTCATCATATGAGTTGTCGAGTTGGGATCAAAACTATGATTGATGATTATAAGAAGAAGATATTGAAGGGTTTTAACATTACTTTTTTATAGTCCTTTTAATTTTTTTAATTGTTTTTGGGATAAATTGCAAGAAGAAGATCATGAAGGCTTTGTTAGTTAAGTGTTTTTTTTTGTTAGTTAGAGTTTTGAGTAATGTTCGGATTTTATTTAATGCAATTAAATTATTAGTATTATTTTTCGATTAGACCTCATGGGTACCCTTTTATAAATGGGTAGGGTACGATTTTTCATTAATGGATATGGATAGGGTATGAGTATAAAACTTAAAACCCTTGAAGGATATACGTAAGGTATAGATATCAATTTTTTAATAAGGGTAGGGTATGGATACTGTCATACACTGTCCTACTCTATCCTACTTATTACCATCCCTAACTTTGTGTATTTATGACTTTCCAGTTGATTTATTACCGCCACTGTAGAGGAAACCCATTCCATCTGTTATTAAAACTTGCTTTTAACTCAATTTTGTTTATATAAAGAAATATAAAAATAGATCAGCACAAAAAACTTTTAATAATATAATGATAAAGCGAAAAAATCTTTAAGATGAAAAATACTTTTATGTTACAATTATAATTTATCTACAATCAATTTTTTATATGATCTAAATTAGCAAAATATTATTGATTAATAATTCTTGATGGAGAATAGAAAGTAAAGAGATCATCTTCTTTTATTATTTATTTTGTTTACAATTTTACCTCTTAAAATTAAGAGATTCAAACTATTTAATTGATACATGGGTAAAAATAGCATCAATTTATAAAAAATAAAAACATATCTATAATCCAGAAAATTAATTTATATTTTGATGTGTTCAGATTTTAGAAAAAAAAAATAAACTCATTAATATCTCATATATTAAAAAAAAGCTGTCTAACATCCATTTTCTAAGTACATTTCATAATGAAAAATTAAAAATCATATCTCTAAAATACATCCCACAATTAAATTTTTTTAATTATCTATGCGTTTACTCTACTCATGTTTATAATTTCAAAAATATTCTCATGTCACCAACACTAATTCAAGAGATTTACACTTGATTGAATAAATAATACAAAAAATAACTAAATGCATAATTTCTCAAACGATGTGAGACACACATATAAAATATGTTTACAATTGATTTTATAATAAAGCTTTTCAAAAAAAAAGATTATTTATTACTTATCAAACTAAGGAATGATTTGATCTATTGAATTTTATTGACAATTGATGTTATTTTTTAAATAATGGAGATAGATTTTATGAAAATTTTAAGAAGGACTTTCTTTTTCTTTTAAGGAAAATAATTTTTGTTTTGAAACTAATTTATCGACATCGAGGAGAAAGGAAGTGGGGACAAAAAGAAAATACATCACAAAAACAAAAGCAAGATAATTAATAAAAAGCAATGAGATGATAAAGAAGATCATAACTCACACAGCTCAGCTCAGACTCAGAGAAGCAATTATGGGTAGAAACGTGCTTTTAATTAAAGTGCTTTTTAGAAAGTTAAAAAAGCAGAAGAAGAAAGTTTTGCAGAAACTGAGTTGGGTTTTTCAAGTTGGATTTTCTTTTAGTGTTGACATGACAATTTCTTCTGTGTTGGCGCTAATGTGTGGACTCCTCGCATGTTTAATGGGCAAAAAGCACCAAAACCATACACCCCTTATGGGCTAAATATTATTTACATGTTTGGTGTGTTTGGTTAAATACGTGAGTGGGGAAAGAACATACAAGAAGATGATGTTACTTCGTTATTATTTACACAGAGTCATGATATAATCTAAATTCTAATATAAAAATATATATTTGCAAATCATTAATGAGAATAGATTACTTTACTAGAGAGATTTAGGACCTGTTTATTTAAGCTTCTTCAAATAGTATTTATTCGAGTAGATATTGTAAAAATAGAGCTTTTATAAGAAAGTTGTTGGTTGTTTAGTTAGATAAATATACAAATACTTATTAATATCAAATTACCAAAATAATCTTTTTAGGAAGTAAAGATTAGATAGATCTTTTAAAATATGATAAGAGTATATTTGATATTTTAGATCTTAAAAAAAAGTTCAAAAAGAGTTTTTTTCCCTAAAACTCTCAATTTTGAACTTTTCCTAAAAGACATAAAATAACTTTTTTTAATTATTCATAAATTTTTCTTAGGTGGTAGTGAAATAACCTTAAAAAAATATATATATATAAGAGCTTTTGACGAAAAAAAACTCTTTTAACTTGGTAAAGAAGTCAAAATAAACGCACTCTTAAACTAACATCCTTATAATCTAGTTATACTATAAATTTAATTATAGATATTTATGAAATTAATATTTTGACCTTTATATTTCATATATTTCAATTATTGTAGACATATAAATGTTGGTGTTTGTTAAAACATAAAAAGTTAAATTGTTATTTGCTCAAACCATAGAGGTATTGATGTTAATATATATCCTTTATTTCTAAAACTATGGCAATTGTAATAATCCTATTCAACCATGATAAATCAAAGGATTAAAATTACAGAGTTGTTGATGCTGAAAAATTGCACCACCAATAGCTTAACATGTGTCTAAGAAGAACAGTGGAGTGCTACAAAGTTGCTTGATGGCCACCTTAGAAGTTGGTTGCAGAATCCTTCTTTGTTGTTTGCTTTTGAGGAGATCGGATGGAATCTAGTTATGACACAACCTTCCTCCATCATTGCTTAATAAAAAACAACAAGTTGCAACATGAGGAAACAGGTCAGAGGGCGTCGGTGGATCCCGACGTGCCCTTTCCGATGCTCGAGTCAGCTATGTTCATAACAAAGTACATTCAACAAGGCATGAAGGGCATATTTAAAGAGCTACAAGGGTACAATGAATGAAAACTGGGAGATGGAGATGGTGCGTTAAAGAGCCATGTTATTTGTACTGTGTTTTTCTTGGTATCAAGGAGGCAAATCAGCATGAAAGCTCTTTTGTTCATCTATCCAATATTTGAGAGATTATAAGGACAACCAAAATGACGGCTGTCTAGGGTTTCACGTCAAGATTCCAACATGTCTCCTCTCAACCTTAAATTATGACTTAAATACCTTATATCTTGTTTGTGTGAATGATCTAAACCACTCATTCCATGCTTGATAAGCTGCTGAGCATGTTCCCTTCTTCTTGACTCACGTGAGAGATCTACAACGTTCGTTACGCCTAATGAGCGATTGGATGAGCTTTCTTGAATGCTAAGCTGCTATCTCTACCCAAATGCTTTTTAGCTTCTGGGTGGACATGTGGAGGCGGGCACCATGCTTTAATGCTTTTCATGCGCTGTTCTACCATATTGGTACGTAGGCGAAGGGACCAACACCCTTTCCTCATAAATGTTATGCAGTTTGTCATATCCGTCTGCTTTGTTATTCTTTACTGATCCGTAGAGTATAATGCCAATATCCCATGGATAAAAAGTAGCTGTGCGGCTTACTTAAAGTCTTGCCGTGTTTATACTCAGTGGAAGAACTTATTGAGACTGCTCACAAGGGGCATTTTTGTCTTTTTGGAGGATAATATTTCACTTTTACACGTGTAGGTGAGAGTCCTTTCAAAATATACAAAAAAAAAAAAGAAATAATATGGGAGATGAGGAAAATGATTATGATAATCTATGATTATTATAGTAAACGAGAGCCTATGTATTTTAGACAAACACGGATGATAAATAATGTAATAACTACTTATATAATTAATTTTTGAAGTAAAAAAAAAATCAAATTAAAATGCTTGAAATATTATTAAATCAACTTAAAAAAGAAAAAAAAATTACATTTAAAGGTTAGAAATGGTATCGAATCCACTTACAATCATTCAATTGGATCTCATCTGCAAACCAACTCGGCCTCAGAGTAGAGTGCAAATTAAAGAATAAAATTATGGTGTCTAATAAAAGTAGACTCCAATTTGACCGGCTTGCCTTGACTGAGAAGGGTAATATGCTAAATTGCGCAGCTATGCGGATGCATTCTAAACTGCGCACAGATAAATCAGCACGCAAGACTTATCTGGTTTCCTAAGCGCCTTACAATATCATGCGCTACTCAGGCGTTCATTCCTGACGTGGCCTGCTTTTATTGGTTCACCGCTTTAAGAATAAAATAAATAATATTAAATGAGTTGAGAATCCTAATTTATTTTTTTATTATTACACTTCAAGTGTCTTTGTTTTTGTCAATCGCGAAACGTGGGCAGTTGTTTCTGATACACTCTCTGTTTGTATTACTAATCCATCAAATCAAATAATTATCAACTGTTATTAGAATTAATACATGTATTTTTGTCAATCGCGAAACGTGGGAAGTTGTTTCTGATACACTCTCTGTTTGTATTACTAATCCATCAAATCAAATAATTATCAACTGTTATTAGAATTAATACATGTATTTCGATTAAGGTATATACCGTATATAAGTCAAATTCCAGGAAATAGCTAGAGTGCAGCGACTGTACGAGTGCAGCAGCTGCTTTTAAGGAAGGGGGGTGTGTAAACAGTTGGAAAGACAATTATTACAACCCCCTAAAAGTTGTAAAAGCACCCAACGTATTGATACGTTGGGTGTACTGTAGTGAGCCAAATTATATAAAAAAAGTTGTAGTTTACATTCATGTCACGTACGAAGGTGGATAAGATTGTAAATTTACGATTTGGAGTGAATTTGCGTATAATTTTTGTTGTTGGAATATTCTGAGTTTGATTAGTTGTTCTTTTAAGAGGAAAAAATAATGACAGTGTTGCTAATTAGTTGAAACATCATAAAAAATTTATGTGCGAATCAAATAAATGAGCCTTTTTGTAAGGATTTTATGGATATTCTATGTAATTTTGTATGGATTTTTGTAATGAAATTTAAGTTATAGTTTTACTATTGTGTGTTTTTTTGCTTTTAATATTATTTATCTAAACTAAAGTGATAGTTGTAATTAATGGAATAACCATATGTCAGTTTACAAATTAAAAAAATATATATTACTAGCTATTACTCCCAAATAATTTGATTTTAATTTATCCAATTGATTATTTCCCTAATTGCAAAAACAAAAACAATCCAATTAACCCAATAATAAAACTTAGAATTATATACTCTTTATTGTTTAAATTTTCTTGAATAACGATTGTTTCCTTCCAAATTTTTATATATTCTTTAACTTTTCAATGATTTCTTATTGAAAAAGCAATTAAGGTTTGAGTTAAATGGTGTTCAAAGTAATATTATCTTGTTTGATTATACTATTTATCGCCCTTGATAAATTATCTTATGGGTATTTTAGTATTATATTTTAGTATTAAAAAGCATAATACTTGTCTGGATGCAAATGGCCTCACCGTTTCTAAATACATCCCACAATTTTGTGTAAATTATATCTCTCTACTTTCTTTTTATAATATAAAATATGTCCTCATGTAATTAACAAAAATTCAATGCTTAGTTTTCCACTTAATTAAATAAAAAAACAACAAATAAATGATAAAAATTTCATAAACTATGTGAGATATAAATATTAATGTGTTTACCGTTGTTCTTGTGATCAAATTTTTGGAAAAAGATTATTTATTTGTTATTAAATTAAGAGTTGATATTAGATTTATTGAATTTTATAGGTAATTGATGCTATTTTCATAATTATAGATATAGATTTAAAAAAATTTTTAAGCTTTAAGAAAGACTGTTTCTTATTATAAAAAATGAATATTTTGTAATTTAAAAATAATTTGTCAAAATTGGTCCTAAAGTCGTTAGGCAAAAGAAAAGAAGAAGAAAAAGAAATTGAATTATAAAAAATTGAAAGCAAGTTCAAAAGCAGTGGGGTAACAAAGGAGATAACTCACACAACTCAAAGAGTCAGAGAAGCAGGTAGAGCCCATAGGTAGAAACGTGCTTTTAATTAAAGTGCTTTTTAGAAAGCTAAAAAAGCAAAGAAAGAAAGTTTTGAGGGAAACTAAATTGGGTTTTCCAAATTGGATTTTGCTTTAGCAATGACATAACATTTCCTTTTCTATTGGTGCCAAAGTTCGGACCTCTCACATGTTTGACGGGCAGTTTCAAAGAAACATACAAGGAGATGTTACATCAGTAATATTATTAAATTAAAAATAAAAAATTCAAATTAAAATGTTAGAAATAGTAATTAATCCACGTAAAATTCGAGCTCATCCATGGACCAACCCACTCGGCTTTAGGTTTGGAGTAAAAATTAAAGAATAAAAAAGTGATTAAAATTATTATGTTGTCTGTAAAGTGGACTCCAGTTTGACCCAATTTTCCTGTTGCGTGTCTTGCCTTGAGCAAGAAGGATATTGAAGTATGCTAAACTGCGCAGCTTCACTGTTAGATTCTAAACTGCACAGAGTGTGTAATAAATCAACACGTAAGACACACTTCAAAGTTTCCGCGGTTGTTGTCATCTGGTTTCCCAAAGCCCCCAACAATCATCGTTCATCCCTGACGTGGCGTGCTTTTATTGGTTGAAATCTTTTTTAGAATAAGAATAAATACCAATGAGCAGTGAAATTATTTTGTGCAACATTTGCAATTTTGCGTCGCTTATATTATTAAATAGTTCTATAAATTCCCATGTTTGATTTTGATGAGAAAATCAATGCTTTTCCAAAAAGAATAAAAAATCAACCCACTGTATTTCTCATAATGTCAACCAACCATCCAATTAAGGGCACTGCTCAGCAAACCCCCTATTATTTGCCACTACCCTGGTCACCCCACCTTTTCAAAAATCGTCACAAAACACCCAATCGTTAATAATTTTCATTAAAATAAACAGTTAATGAAATAATGTTAATTATACTATTATCTCTCAAGTGAAATATCATATTTATTATTTTTATCTTTTCAAATTTTAGAAACTTGTAAATGTTAAGATTCTAACCTGGTACTGATTAGCTAGAAAAAATATAATCTACCATCAGGCCAAGTACATGACTTAATCTTAAGTGAACAAATAATTTATTTAACCTATTTAAGTAAAATTTATTTAAGTGTTAAGATTTTAATTTTTTATTTTGATATAGTTTTTTTAAATTTTGATTAGGTTTAATTTTTTATTTTGATATAGATTTTTTTTTAAATTTTGATTATGTTTAATTTTTTTATTTTGGTATGGATTTTATTTTTTATTTTGATTGGGTTTAATTTTTTTTATTTTGATATAGATTTTATTTTTTTTATTTTGATTAGGTTTAATTTTTTATGTTGATCAGGTTTATTTTTTATTTTGATAAAGATTTTATTTTTTTATTTTGATTGAGTTTAATTTTTTTATCTTGGTATAGATTTTATTTTTTATTTTGAAGTAGTTTTTTAATTTTCATATAGATTTTATTTTTTATTAGATTTCTATTTTCTATTTGATTTAAAAAAAGAAATCAGATTGCTTGGATTTTGGTTAATGTTGCGTATTTAGGTTTTATTGGAATTGAGTTTAGTTGTTATGGTAGAGTAAAAGGTGAATGGGCCATTGTTTCACTCAAATAAGTTAAATAAATTGTTTGTTTGCTTAGGATTAAATCATGTAGTTGACCTAATAGTAGAGTACACCTTTTCTAACTAATAGGTACTGGGTTTGAATAATAAAATTTGTAAATTTCTAAAATTTTTAAAAATTAAAAAAGGGTAAATATGATAATTGACTTAAGAGATAATGTTGTAATTGATATTATTTTATTAACAGTTTATTTTAACGAAAATTATTAACGGTCGGAGGTTTTGTGATGATTTTTAAAAAAATCGAGATGAGCAGTGACATTTCAACAAACAATGGGAGGTTTAGTGATGATTACCCTATAATTAATTAATGGTGACCGCTTTTGACCTATCGATTTTTAAAATTGGACCAACCTAAAATTATGTGATCAATTCTACGCCAATCAATAATGACAAAACTACTTGCCATTAATAAAAGTTATTAAGATTGATAGCATAACATGATATTAAAAGGAGGAAGAAGAGATTGGTTTGTGTCTTTTCTTATCTTATATATAGAGAAAATTGTTAGATAATTTGATGGCTTAAATTCAAGTGAACGCCAAAAGAAAAATAAAGGATAAAATGCTCATTTCCTAATTGAAAAGAACTAAAAGAGTTTTATTTGGTTTCTAGTTTTTTAAATAATTATTTTATTATTATAATATTAAATGTGTATATGAAGAGGATTTTTCAAATACCAATTCTATTTTTTTAGTTATTTATATTAATCGAGTGTTAGACAATCAACTATTTGATAAGGGATATGGCTTGTTACACTACGTTCCTTTCGTAACTCAAAATTTTGTTTTATATGGGACATATTTTCTAATGTATTTTATACTCATTATCAATCATATGTTATTTTTAAAATTGAAAATAATTTAAAATCGATTATCCATTCTTAAATTTTATTGAAAATACGAACACAACATTACAAAAAGAGCATACCTTGGTTTTATTGAAAGAAATATATAGGGTTCAAAGAGGCATATACTAAACTTTGAGGGTTTCATGTGATTATCGCAATAATTAATTCATAACAATAATTATGGAGTAAAATAGAAGGGAGGAAATGTACGTAAGAATAGAATTAAAAAAGGAACCGTTTTATCCAGTATCATTATAATTAGTTGCTAAAATGCGCCAAAAATTGTTCTTCTACTTTGGATGCTTCTCTTGCCTTCTTTAGGCCTCGTGTCTCGTGCTCTGACGCATTAATCCTCTCCTCTCTGTGAAGCATGTAAACAACAGAGAGAGGGAGACAGAGAGAGAAAGAGGGAGAACAAGCAATAACACATTGACACACTCAGTGTTGGTAATGGGTCAAGTTTCTTTCTTTCTTTGTTTCTTCCTTTCTTTCTCTGCTGATGTTTTCAAAACAAAACCATCAAACCAAGTTCCTTGTAAGCTAGTGGTGGTAGGAGTTGATGTAAACTAGTTAGGTTGTGCAAGGAAAAAGACTTGACATGACACAGAGTCTTTCTCTGTGGCAGTTTCTGCAGCAGAAAGACCTTTGTTTTCTTGTCGTCATATTTCTTTTGAACTATTTTTTATTATTACACTTTTGTCTCTGCCTGTTGGTTGGTTGGTTGGTTTTGCTTGTGAGATATAAAGATTTTGGAGTTGCCAAGCTGGGGTTTTTACTTATGTTTGTCTTCTTTTGGTAGCGCTGATTCATCACAGATAACCGTGAAACAATACTTGCTTTGTAAGTAAGCCTAAGCAAAGGAGTTAAGTTCTTAACCATGTGGGTTTGATCTTTGTGTAAGATCATCAAGTCCCTCTGGAGATTTCTGCTCACATTTTACAGATTTATGGGTATGCATGTTTTATTTTTTTTCTTTTTTTTTATGCTTCAGTGTAATAATATTGAATTAAAGGGTTGTGATATGAGTCTAGACTTGAAAACTTTATTGAACGAAGCAAAACCTGTTGGAACTTTTGTTAAGGTTTTGTTCAAGTAGATGCCGTCCTTTTTTTCCCCCTTTTTTTACACTAAAGTTTCTGCTGTTTATGTGGTGTTTGAATTGTTTAGTCAGTGGATGCATTTAGCTCTGAAGTTTGGATTTCGAGGTGTTAAATATTGCGTTTAGTAGAGCTACGATCAATTTAGCTGAACACAATCTCACAACTTGATTTCATCTCGAGTTTGGTTTTTTCTTTTTTTGATTGTTATTTGTTGTCCTTTTTAGTATGAGAATGAGCTAGATTGATTCTGCATTTTGATTTAAGCTCTCTGTTACAGTTTCAAGTTGAAAAATAAACTGCTTTTACTGAGAAATGGGCTGCGTTTCGTCAAGGATTGATAAGGAAGAGAGAGTGCAAATCTGCAGGCGGAGAAAGAGACTGATGAAACATTTGTTGGTTCTTAGAGGAGAATTTGCTGATGCTCAATCTGCTTATTTAAGAGCATTGAAGAATACTGGTGTTACCCTTAGGCAATTCACCGAATCAGAGTCATTAGAGATTGATAATATCCCTTATGGCTTGGCATTGCCTCCTTCACCACCTCCGCCGTTGCCTCCTCCGCCGCCACCTCCACTTAGTCCTGATTCAAGAAATGACGATGATAATCTAAAAAATGAAGCCGTCAGAGAAGAGAGCGCTGAAATTAGTGAAGAAGGTGGAAGAACCCCATCACCTCCAATTCCAGGAACAGATTGGTATTGGCTTTTTGGTGATTCTTCACCTCATCAGCAGCCGATGAAGTGTGAAACAGTGGAACAAGTTGATGAGGATAATTGGGAAGAAACTACACAATATTTTGAGGATGAGGGTCAGGGAGAGCTATTTGTTTCTAATACCCCACCCAAGAAGCCACCGCGTGAGGAGCTGCGCGGTGATAACTTGTCAGCAATGAGCTCATCTACTAAAGAAACGACAGATATGGCGATGACAGTATGGAGGAGCAAGAAGACCTTGGATAGTATCACTAAGGAGTTAGATGATTATTTCCTGAAAGCATCAGCTGGTGGAAAGGAAATAGCTGTTCTTTTTGACATCAACAATGGTGACAATTTTCTTCCACAGAATTTCAAAGAAAACAAAAGTAAATGCTGGGTCCTTTTTATCAATTTAGTATTTATTCGTTATTATTTAAATATACATTTTATGTTGAATCCTTTAAGTTTTGATTGGAGAAACTTGTAAATGGGAAGCTACATCCAATAACCATCATTCGCATTATACTTTTGTACTTGAAATGCTATTTCTTAACCTTCATACTATCGGTTTTGCTTAGCTGCTCGAGAAGATATGTACATAGTTGCACCACCTTTGACGTGTACTTAGCCACTGTACATTGTTAATCTGTCCTCAGAATAGCCCCCTGGTGAAAACTATTTTCATTCTGTATTGATGTTAGACTATGCTGAAGTACTACTGCTGCAGCTAGACACTATGCAATTTTCACAGATTGCTTCCTATTTTTGTTAATGTATTTGGATTCAAATTATATTCATTTGTTAAATTTTATGGTGATAGGCTGTTATAGTTATCTAGTTCCTATTGGAAGTTATAGTAACTATATATTTGACAGGGAGGAGGAGCAATTCACCTAAGGTCTTCAGTGTGTTGTCGTGGAGTTGGTCATCCAAGTCACTTCAATTCGCACATGGAGCTGTTGATTTGCATGGTTCTGGAGATCCATGCAGGCCTGGAGCTCATTGTGTCACTCTTGAAAAACTATATGCTGCAGAGCAGAAACTTTACAAGGAAGTAAAGGTAAGAATGGTATTTGACTCATAGTTTGGCAGTTCATGAATATTCGGAAAGTCTGAAGATTTTTGTTGATGAGACTTGCTTATTACCTTAATAAATTTTAACTGCTGACTACCAAGACCAAAGGAAGGAAAAGTTTGGTCGGGACAAAAATCTAAAGGAACCTCACTTTTTATCCACTTGTTTAATTTGAAGAAGAAAGTGAATCTGGGAGGAACAAATTAATTACCATCTTCTTTGCTTCCGATTTCACCCACCTTTAGATGGACCCTTCTTTTTGGGTTAACATGGAAAGCTAATCCCTCTAAATTTGTTGCCACTTTTGATTTCATCAACTGATGACGAAACTGGCTTGCACTACATCCCTTTGCTTCCTCCTCTTTCTTTTCTTTTCGACTTCTCTCCAACCACACATAGCGTAGGGCTAATTGTTTTATTTTGATATGTTGAATTCATTTCTGTCACTTAAAATTGCTAAGAGAGAAAATCTTTTTCTGGTCTGTCAACTTTGATACCCACTGGAGTGTTTGTTTTGCTTTTTGTGTGAACTTCTGATAACTCTTGTATAAGTCTTCCTGCCTTTTTTATTTCATAGATAAAATCTTTTCCGGTTTCCTGTCAGAATCGGAATAAGAAAAGTTTCAGTATATCCATGGCCTAGGGTTGGTTGTGTAACTAAATGTTCAGTTATGCTTCTTCTTTGTTTCTGCGTCTCTCTCATTGTATATTTATTTGTAGTGGTCTTATGATATTAATCATCAAATTATGTAGGAGGAAGAAATAACTAAACTAGAGCATGGGAGGAAATCCATGTTGCTGCAGAAGCTAGAAGATGAGAACCATGACTGGAACAAGACTGAGAAAACTCGATTGTATGTTGATAAATTGGACGATGACATAAGACGCCTGCAACATTCGATAAGTGAGACCTGTTCATCCATATTGAAGCTTATTGAAGAAGAGCTCTATCCTCAGCTGGTTAAGCTAATTTCTGGGTAAAGTTTCTACACTCAATATCTGTTATGAACTCTTCATGTCAACTGGCATTAGGCTGACTTAGGGATGGATGAAATTAAAGAACTCTTGGAAATTTAGTAATGGGTGCAAATATATTAGTACTGGGAATGCTCAACTTCTTTGGTTCTCCTTGATGAATGAAAGCCATATTAACACACGCTGGCAGACCAAGTTTGCTGGAGATATCCTTCCAAAGTGTTATCTATGCTTAAGTGTCTGGTTGAAGAGCTCTCTACCCTACATTAACTGCTTCATGAGAAGTGGTTACTGGGACCCTATGTGAACTCTCTTTTTGCTAATTCTGGTTAAATTTGGGTGTGCTACTGAAAGAAACTAGAATGAGAAAGATGATTTTGGCAGTCTCCTGATAGCTTGTCTAGTTGGACAAGGAAATTTTATTATGCCTAAGTCATCAGGTTCTGTAAGAGTGGCATAGACTTAATTTGATTTATTTTCCATTTTAAGGTCATTTAGGATATATTGATGATATCATACTGTCCTCCTCAAAGTGATATTTAGGTTTACATTGATTTTATCTTCTTTGCTTAAATTCTTTACAGGTTGATGCTTATGTGGAGAATAATGTATGAGTGTCATCAAGCTCAGAAACAGATTTCCCAGCAATTGAATCATCTAACTGCAGTCAGAAACATGGACTTCACTACTGAAGACCAGCTACAAGCTACAGCTCAGCTTCAAAATGAGGTGAACACCTGGTACCACAGCTTCTGCAAACTTACAAAATCTCAACGAGATTATGTGAAAACCCTCTGTGGGTGGATCCAACTCACTGATTGCCTTGTGAACAATAGACAATGCAACTGGCCATCTGTCATTTGTAGGCTATGTGAAGATTGGAAGCTTGTTTTTGACAAATTACCTGAAGAGGTATTTTTACTATAATATCTGTTTAGATTTTACCATGTTTCTAAAATCCTATTGATCTAAGATTGGAGTTATTGATATAAACATTTTCAATTAGTGTCATGCGTCTTGGGATGTTTATTGAATACCCCGGAGGTTTACTTAAAATTGTTACCCTCCAAATGTTTCAAAAATCATCAGTGATACCTGTCATATATTTTATCCTGTTAAATGTTTGTCAAAAACTTGTGTGTGGACTGATTTGGTCTATACTGTTCAAAGATATTAAAGCAATAAAGTATTAATTGACAAGATAATGAGTGCTATGAAGGGAAGAAATGTAATCGGAGGCATTTCTAGACACAAGTAATTAACTAGTGGAATTTATTAGTATTCTTCTTTGTCTCAAAGCCATAACAAGCCCAATCAAAATTTAAAATCTTAAATATCAACTATTTGTTTTATTTGATTCTTTTATATGACAGAAAATCAGAAATTTGTATGGTGTATTACCACTGAAAAAGGAACTTTAATGAGAAAAAATAAACCATCAGAGATGTATTTGATGATTTTGAAATGTTTAGTAGTAACTCTGTTTTAACGAAGCCTCAGTTCAGTTGGTGTTGAATGAAAATATCCTAAGCTGTTTACATGGTTTCCCACGATCACTTCTCGTATGTAGTTTTCATGTTTAAGTAAATTAGTTCATGCTTTACACTTGGTTTGCAAGAATAATAAGGGTTGTTTTCATGCAGCTTGTTTCTATATCTTCATGCAATGGTAAAATTCGTTCAGGAGAGATTTTTTTAAATGCTCATGTGTTGAATATCATCATTTAGCACTAAAAGTTGAGTGCGATGCCCATGCTGTGAACACCTCATCATATGTTCGATCTGGCAGTATTGGAGCTTGGTAGTATCATATATAAGGAGATTAAACACAAGGCATCCTCCGAAATGAATTCCCATGATTTTGCTTTGTTTGATGAGCGATGCTTGTTAACAACAAAGAGAGATTTTGCATAGTCAGGATGCTGTTCTGAATGCCTTTTGAATTTTTCATCTCTTATTTCATAAGTGAGTGCCTTTTTAGTATCATTATCATAAGGACATACCTCCAATTCTTTCCATGCAAGCTATTTTGATTGTAATGAAAAACAAGTTTCTTAATAAGGGTGGAGAGATAGTGAAGTACTAGAACCTCTCTTGAGACACAGAAGGGTTTGATACATTTTTGAATTGACTGTGCAGCTAGCTCATCTCTTTGTGTTGTTGGAGTGTTACTAGTTTTGTGATTGTTATTTAAGGTTTTCGTGCTAAATGTTATTGCTGCTCTAAAGCCTATGTATCTATTTATTCGGATAATCATAAGTTACATAATGAAATTTTTGTGTGCCCATCCTTGTTATCTTAAGTTATATTTGTTTGTTCCGAGTTTGTGTGGTAAACTTTTTTGGTCTAATGTGCTTACAGGTAACCTCAGAGTCCATCAGGAACTGTTTGTTAGCCATACAAACGATATTCCGACAACAGATAGAGGAATTTAACCTGCACAAGAAATCCAAAAGACTTGAGAAAAGGTTGCAAAAGGAGTTGAATTCACTGGAAAAGCTCAAGGCGAGCTCTGCTGGTGGAGATGTGCCCTCTAATTTGAGCCCTAAGCATCCTCTTTCCCTAAAAAGTGAAAAAATTGAAGCCTTGAAGAAGAGAGTGGAAGCTGAAAAGGCCAAATTTCTGGAGTCGGTCAAGCTTACCAAGGACATAACTCTGAGCAACCTGAAAACAAGCCTCCCCATTGTATTTGAGGCATTAACGGCATTCTCACGTGAATCTGCTCGAGCCTATAAGGCTGTTCACAGCCACATCAATGAAGCAACTTTATCAGAATCGCAGGAAAACTCAACGAACTAACTTTGTTTCAATCACAGATGTGAAACTGAAGAAGGTACGGAGTTATCAGGTCAAGTGAGTGTTGCTTAAGTTATTTGTGGTGTCATTAAAGGTTGTTGATCAAACTACAATTGGGTTTTGTTTATATTAGAAGATAATTTTCTTCTTGATTATACTAAATAATGGTTTCTATGCTTAGACAAGAGGCAAGGTCACCACTGTCCTTCATTTCCATTTCAATTCATAAGCTTATTGGTAAAAATATCATTTGAGCAATGGTTAAAAGCAACCAGGTGCATATGGTAACTCATGACAAGCTTTTAGTATCATTCTGCGATTACCTAACAATTTGCTTATATACATTAAACATGTCTTAGAAAATAAGAAATATTTTTATTTCTTAATATTAAATTTAGCTAAACGTTAACACAATAAGAATTATGCTATTTCTTCAATATTTTTTTCCAATTCTTTTGACTGTTCTAGTTATTAATACATTAACAAATAATTTCCTTGTCTATCAGAAACGTGTTTTGAATTACAAGTGAAACAATTCCGTCTTTTTAGTTAATGATATATATATATATATATATATAAAATTCGGTAAATGAACGTTTCGATAACTTAATAATCTCGGTTAAATAATAAAATCTTTCGGTTTCGACTTAGATTAATGTATTAAATTAATAGATTTGTTAAATGCATAAGATAATTTTTTTAAAAATCCTTTAGGGTCCAGTAGATATATAAATTAATAATTGATCAAATACATAGATTAAATAACATATACATTTATAATAGTAAAGTGATTTTTTCTTAAAAACTTTTAGTTTTTCAATTATGCTCTTTTAAAAAAGATGTATATAAAGTTTTTTGTTTTTTTCTTTTTATCTAAACGAAATTATACCTCATCCTTAATTTTTTGTGAAGAGTACACCATATTTGTTATATGTTTTTTATATTATAGCAAGTAGTTATTTAATGTTACAATTGTTTGAATCACCTCTTTTAAAAAACACTTTTTAAAACACAATTATTATTTGGATCATAATCACCATTTTGATAATGACCATTATCAAACAACATATCTGTTACTCCTTTAATAATCTCTTTATTAATTAGTAATTTTATCACTGCATCATTTTTCACTAGGATAAATCAAAATGTGTTTATCATCAATTACATTTCTATAGCATAGAGCAAAAATAGCTTCGTGTAACCTATTAACTTTTGGCCACATTGATTCATTGAATTTTTATTTATAACACATACATAAATCTTAATTAAAAAAATATATTATAAATAATTAAATCACAAAAAATCTTCTTAAATTAATAATTATTCATTTATTAATAAATTAATAAATTATTTATTTATTAATAAATAAATAATCTTGATAAAATAATAATTTTTCATAGCCTCAACAGTATTAATTTACCAGGGTCTTATAATAATTCTCTCTTCTTGTTGATCTCATCAGTGTAATATGAAAACACAGAGTTACATTAAAACTTTGGGAGCCTCGATGACTGACATATTAAGTAGGGATATTTTTTTAAATGACCCCTTTTAGAGTCAATTTTCAAATGTAATCCCATTTCAATTTTATATAAATGTAACACTATTTCATGTAAAAAGACATAAATATCTTTTTAAATTTATAAATGTGAGAACTTTATAAGGATATCATCATTTTTTACACAACTCAGTTGTGCTACTAGAACGACTGAGTCGTACAAAAAAGTGAAATTTGAAATTTTACACGACTGGGTCGTGTAACTTGCACCACCAGATTGTGCAGTAAATAAAAACTTTATAAGAACATCACTATTTTTGCACGACTTGGTCGTGCAACTTGCATAATCAGGTCGTGCAGTATTTATGAACCATATAAAAATATCAGTATTTTTTGCACTACTTAGTCATACTACTTGCACGACCCATTCGTGTAGGAATTGTCAACAATATTAAATTTATACTATTGCTTTAGTATTTTCATAATTCTTAAGGATATTTAAATACTTTCACTTGATAAGAAGAGTTATAAATAATTATATTAGAAAATGGGGTTAGATGTGAAAAGTTGGTGCTGGAGGGCGTTATTTGTTGAAAATTTGCCTATTAAGTATTACCGTAACTAATTGATACTCGTCACATTGCTAAGGTAAATTGTAAGACAGTTGGCAGAGCCAGTTTTTTTAATTACAATGGCGCAATTTAAATAGACAAAATATACAATTTGACATTTATTCAATAGAAGCTTTTCCCAGCGCAACCATGCATGTACCTACCTTAACCAAAGGAAATAAAAAAGGGAAAAATGTAAAAGAAAAGGAGATAAGACATTTAAGAATTAATAATTTTTCAATTGTATATACCTAATGTTCAAGATTCTCCCAAGGTAGAGAACTTTCTTCAAAATCACCTTCTAGTTCTTGAAGCCTGCATGGACCCAACCCGTTCATCACAGCAAGTCCTGGAAAAGGGAAAAAAAAAAAGGTTGGATCAGGAAGAGCAGCTCAAAAGAAAATTGATCAACTAAACTAGTGAAATTATGAAAGCATGCATATATGTTGTTGTTTAAATTAATGTAAGTGATGTTACAGATAAATTAATATGTGTACCTTCAACTATACTATAAAGAGCTGACCACTATCCTTTTCCTGGAAACTTGGTACTACTGTAGCAACTCATCTCTTCCTTATCATGCTTTCCTTCAAAAACTCCTTGCTGTGTAATCACCGCATCTTTTGTTTCCTTGAGGATTGCCAGCCATCTCATCCGCCCATCCTGCCTCTTGCTTTCGAAAACTATGCTTCGGAAATACTAAGCATTTGTAGGCCCTGTACTCTGAACCATCCTAGAGAATGCACTTTCCTCCTTTAATAGCAGTACCTCTGGGGTGCAAGCTCCAGAACCTGAAAGAATATTTGCAAGTTCTTAACTAATGATCTAAGAGAAACGGTATAATAGCCTGCAAATTTTTGATTGCTATCCCACGAAGTATTCATAGGAAATATTGAACAAGAAAGTCTCCCAGCATACCTGACCATCATCAAGCACAAGCATGCGGTCACACTCGATGAGGCATTTAGTCTATGAGCAATAAGCATTGTGCAATGCTTGAATTCTTCACGGTTGGTTCTCTGAATAACGGCATCTCTTGTCACATCAATAGCCGCAGTTGCTTCATCAAGAATAAAAATCTTTGATCTCTGCAGCAATGCCCGAGCAAGACTTAACAGATGCGTCTGCCCACCACTGAAAATTTTCCCTTCTGATGAAACCTGGACACAATTAAGTTTACATCAAACTAAGTCTGAGAAATGAGAAATGACTCTCTGAGCTACTTCTAATTCTTTTCCAAGCCTTCGATCACATACATGACACAAAAATGTTACATTCATATATTGAATATAATCAGAATATGGTCGTATAGTATAATTTTAAAATTTAACATATTTTATTACATACCAGTAATTACTGTAAATATTATCATTATCATTATAAACTTCTGTCATTCTTTCTATTTATTTATTTATTTCTTACCATTGTTAAATTTATACTAGTTGTTACTACACAGCAATTGGCTCAATAGGTTTGGATTATGATGGCAAAAGAAATTGGCAACCCCAGCAACTTTGGCTCTAAAATTACATGAAAATAATTTATGTTTACACCTCAGCTTCCAGACCAAAAAGATTGCTCCTGATGACATCTTTCAGATGTGCCCTCCCCAAAGCCTCCCAAAGATCAGCATCATTGCACTCAGAATATGGATCATGATTAAACCTCACAGTTCCTTGTGAATTAACCAAACAAGAAGACAATTTATTAGTGCAAAGTTTACATATTTTCAAAATAATTACCATGTAGGAGGAAGCAGTTTAATTTAAAAAAAAAGTTTTTAATAATAATTCCCACAAGGAACTTTGGAAAACGATATCATTTAAAAAACCAATTCCAAAATGGTATTTTTGCTAAAATCCAAATTTCATTACAAAAATAATTTTTCGAATATCTAAAAAACAGTAAATACCTGAGAAAAGAACTGGTGATTGGGGTATGATACTGAGAACTTTCCTCAAATCAGTCAGTCCAAACTCAGCAACATCACAGCTATAAATCTGTATACTACCGTTTCCAGTTCCACAATCCTAAATAAAGCATTAAGCATGCTAGATTTTCCAACAAGTCCTAACTTTCTTACAGAGGGAAACTGTAAAATACAAACCATGCAAGACTGGAGGAAGTTCAGGCCTATAGCTTACAACATCTTCAAACTTTATTGACCCTGATGAAGGCCAACTGAGTGGGGGGTGATTGCTCTCAATGACATCTGGATGTTCAGATTGTAAATCTATGTAAGTGCCAACCCGCTCAACAGGATTTAAACTATTCTCAGCCCAGCTTGCTTCTCTCAAAACACCACTCAACAGATCAGTTATACTTGAAGTATAACTTAGAAGTAGACCCAGGATAGATGCCAATGCAGCCTGGTTCTCTGTTTTTCCATTATGAAAGACTGCAAAGGTTGCAATCAACCAAATCATGATGCCTCCTAGTGATTCCAACCTGAGGTCCAGCCAAAGATTTGAACTAGTTCTTGCAAGGGTGAGTCTGATGTCATTGTCCATAGACTTTCCATTAATTTTAGCGATCCTGTCATATGCTTTATATGCTCAAATGCTTGATAAACCATTTAGTGCTTCTCCAAATTGTGCATAAACAGGAGATCTGGTAATTGAATCCAAGCGTTTTACTTCACGAGATGGAGTCTGAAAATTGCAAATGGGAATTGGTTTTATTAAACAGTCATAGAGTTGTAAGCTTTATGGGATTTAATAAATGGCTTTATAAAAGTTATGCATTTTGGAAAAAAGAAACAGAAAGGACTAGATGGCATAGAGTATTCAGGATGTTTGAAGAAGCAAGAAAACACGCTTAGATGAAACAATACTAAATTTACCCGACAATATAGATAAGCCACATAAAACAAGATGAGAAGTGGCATTATGGCCCATAGAGATATTGTGCTGACATTGCCTATCATCACAAAAGTTGAAAGCAGCTGCCACACTTGAACCATAAACATATTCACAGAACTATCAACATTACTATCTATATCACCTATATCCGTTGCAAACCTACTGATCACTTGTCCAGTTGGATTGGTGTGGAAGAACAGCATTGGAGCTCTTAAAATAGAATTTAGCAAGGAATCATGCAGCTTTTTGGCTGCCCGGAGACTTGACATTATCAACCAATAAGAGTTTGTTAGCGTCACAGCCACCTGAATCCAGCAAACAAGAACTATGTTTTAGACCAGGTAACAGGTATTTATTTGCATATTTTATATTTCTTTCCTTTTTGTTCACTTTTACTTTTTTTTTTTTTTTTCTAAAAAACAAATATTGCTAGCAGCCATCTAATAACTGCAGAAATACCTGACCGAACCCCAGAAGTGAATAAATGAGAATGTAGCATCCAGGATTATAACTATTTGAAGTGCTTTGATCTGTCCAAACACTTAACCAAATGCACCTTGATATTCCAAGAACTGCAGTCGATAAATAGCATGTGAAAAGTATCGTAATGACCCATAGGCCCCCTAAGGCATTTTTATACCTGCAAATATCAATAATATATCAATATTCATGAAGGGAAAAAAAGAAAAAGAAAAAGAGAAAGCAAAAAAGAAAAGTAAAGAAGAGCAGTTCATTTTTCAAAGCATGAGTCCAGAAGAAAGAATTCCCAACATTACCTCATCAAAACATTCCAACTGACAATTCCTGTTTCCCATTCTTCTTGCCTGATACGCACAGATTTCCCTCTCCCTTTCTTTGTATCGTTTGCAATTTTTGGAAGCTTATTCACCTGAACTACTCGGTTTGGATATTTTTTGGCTTAAATTTTTTCTTTCATCCTTTTCTTCCATTTTTTCCATCCCTTCCATTTTCCCTGCATTTTCCATCAGTTTTTGGAATAATTTGCCACGTTTGGAGAGCTCCTCAAAGGTTCCCTTCTCTTTAATCATAGCTTCATAAATGAGAATGATTCTATCCACCTGAGGAAGGAAACGTAGCTGATTTGTACACCTTTATATAAACCTTTGCGAGTTAAAACTTACAAAGAAAAGTACTAAAGGAATGAAAATGAAAGAAAATTCAATAGCGATGCATTTGGTTACAGAGAAAGAAAAAATTAACCCCAGCTCAGCCAGTCAAAACAATGGAAAAAAAAATCCTAAAATCCAGCATTTTCTCAGCAATCAAATACAGCCAATGATCAGCAGTATTAGAATATATATAACACTGAGGAATAACAGCAATACCTTTAAAGTTGCACAAACCTTGTCTTATACGACAATTTTATTAAACAACAATAATCAATAAGAAAGAAAGGAAGCAAGTAAGTCATATATTATATGGGGAGGTGCATGCATCACTATATTATAAAAAATGACCAAGAAAATCTTATAAACACATCACTAAAAGAACCCTGCTTATTATTTAACAGCTTCCAGTTGTATCAAATTTTGTAACAACGTTAACAACTTGAATTTTTCGGCATTTGGAATCATATATATTATTGTTAAGTTGCCAAGAAGTTTTCAGGAAGACAGAAAGCTCTTCTTGGAAAATTTGCATGACCTTTTTTTATTGATTCATTCATTGATTGAACTCTTAGACCCGTTTGAGACACGGGATTGGACTGGACTATGATTGACATTAGAGCTAAAACTGAACTAGGTTGAGACTGAGAGTTTAGAATTGGACTGTATATAAGACTATCTTATATTTGGTGGGATATAGGGCTTAACTATATTATTAATGATAATTTTTAAGAAATTAATTTTAAAAAATAAGTTTGTTTAATTTTTATCCAAAATTAAATTGATAAAAATTAATTTGATTATTTATAAAAAATTTTACAATATTATATTAATTTTACTTAATGATATAATATATTTATTTTATCATATTTTATATTCATATATATATATATATATTATATTCTATAATTCCATTAAATTACTATTTGTATAATAATTTTCTATATTATAATAATAAATTGTTTATTATATAATAAATTTATTTTATAATATTTTACCAATTTATTTATTATTTTATTATAATTTTAAAATAACATTATTTTAAATATTATTTAAAATAATATGGTATGATAATAGAAAATTTTATTGTATTTTAATATTTATTTAATAATATTTTATTTATTTACTTCCTATTTTGTTATTATTTATATTAATTTTAGTCATGAAAATAATATCAGTTTTTAATATAAATTATTTTATATAGTTATTAATAGTATGATAATATTATATATTCTATTTCAATATTTGTAAGTTTTGAAAGTATATAGTTATAAGAATTATAACAGTAAACTGTAATATAAATCAACATAGGAGGATTTTACGTGGTTCAGTTATAAAACATACATCCACGGACAGCTATAGAGCTGCAATTCACTAAGTTCTTGTTTGCACAATGTTTAGGATCGTTTACAGTGCTAACTCACTCTCACACACTAACCTAATCTTTGTAAAACAAAATCCCGTCAAGATCTTAAACTCTAGTGACATTGCTCACTTTCTGTCACAGATAACTTAACAACACACTGTTAAGTAATCGCAACCACAATGTCTGACACTGAATTACATAAACACTTAACTCGCAAGTTCTCTCAAGTCTACAAACTCACACAGACCTAATTAACAATTCATGTACGATTACAACTCTCATACATGAATAAAACACTCATAAAATCAAAACAAAGAAGCATTCCAATCTGCATTGAAGTTCTCCTTTCAATTCTGGAATGCCGTGAACTCTCACAACCAACTTACTATATGTTATGCAAACATAACAATATATATAGTGGAAAGTCTGAACGAAATCTCATTAGATTCCTGTAAAAATCCTAATCAAATTCACATTAGGATAAAGATAAATATAATAGGAAGTGATATAATTAACTCCTAAAGGAATTAGGACACAAATAGGTATTCTTCTTTGTTAACTAGGATACATTAAATAATGTCCTAATCTAAGAAGATATGGATTAAAAATCAAATACTTCCTAAAATATACTTTTAGAAATAGCAAAATAAGGAACAATATAATATTCTTGTTTTATCACAAGTTGACAAAATATCATGTGCATGACACATGCACGTTGACACCAATAATCTCTTATTTTTGGCAACTTGTGATGAAAACACTACACTGTTTCTGATCAAAGAAAAACACACATGGATAAGTTAGACATAACTATAAGCAATTTGATCTAGTAAACAGAAATATCATGCTTAAGAAAATAACAATAGAATGCAGTTATAAATCACATAACAGAACAATGTCTGATTATGTATATCCTATAAACATAAAATGAAGTTGACAAACTTGTCAACACTTCAACCCGATCATGATCAAAACAAATAACAAAACAAACATCAAATGAGATAGGCAGATAAAAACACATAACACACAGCCGAAAATAGTTCTAATGCATACAAAGCATAAACAAGCCTTACTTCCCCTTGCTCCTTACATACTGCCCTGGAGGAGAACAAAATATCAGACATAATTATCAAAAACAGAACAGAAAACATTATATCAGAAACTCCAAACATTATATCAGAAAATATAATATCAAAAACTATCAAAAACTCCTTCTCGTTCTCCCCCTTGATTTCAGGACAAGTTGTCAAAAACTAACGCAGTCTTGGAGACTTGCAAACATGTGGGGAAGAGGAATTGTCAAAATGCTTCTTAATCATGCCAGCCTTCATTTTATACCATTTGCTAGTAGTAGTTGGTGTAGGCTACTCAATGGGCACAGAAGCAGGCTGTGCTTCAGCTGTTTCAGAGGAAGTGGTAGTAACTTCAACCACAATCTTGCGAATCTCCTTATCAAGCCATTTAGCACTGATTTCTGTTGTTGGCAACTCAACGATAGGTTGTTGGGAAGGTACCAGTGACTCTTCTGCAAGTGTATATGGTGGAGGTGTGGCTGGTGCAGTTGTGTCTGCTACAGGAGGAGATTCCTGAATGTGTTCTGCAGGTGGTGTTATTGTGGCTTCATGTGGTGGTGACTGTGTTGGTGGAGAATCATGATGTTCTGCTTCAGGGACTGGAGAAACATGAGGTTCTTCCTTAGCAAGTGGTGAAGGTAATTTCATCTAGGGCTTTGCTTGTTGTGGTTCATCTGACAAGGATTCATCCCTTAGTTCTGGAGCTGCTGATTCAATTTTCTTCTTCCTCTTGTTAGATGGTTTCTTCACCAATTTAATCTTCTTCTTTTCTTTCAATCCCTTTGCTTTTGTCTTGAATTTCTTTTTCTTGTTCTTCTTCTCTGCTGTTATGTCTGTTTCAATAACAGTTTGTTTAGTTGGATATTTTGTAGGTAGTGTCGCAGTTGCTTCAGGCAGAGGTGCATCAGTTTCTGGTATGTTCTCTGTAGACTTCTTAGGAACCACATTTTCAGTTTGCATGGGCTGTGGTTCTCTTGCAACACTAAATTGTCCTGCAAGCTTAGCCTCCAAAACAGATTGTTTTGCTTTGATGTCTTTAAGATCTTGCACAATATCATTCAAGACAGAATTTATCATAGCAAGTTGTTCTTTTACATTGCTCATAGGATGTTTCCTGACTCTTTTGGGTTTTGGTTCTGGTGCACGGAGATCAGATTTATCATGCAACCTATGTAGAAAACCTTTGGTGATTGACTTGGTCAGAATTTCAGTATGTTCTTTGAGGCTTATAAGGATGCCATTTTGATGCTAGAATTCCTTGAATTAAACAAGGAAAAACCAATAAATGATAGTAAGATTTGTATGGAGTAATATGAACAATCAGTCTATAAGCTAGCAAGCCAAAATTGATAGGTCTATTGGTGCCCAAACAGAACAAAAGCTTCATTCTATCTTCCCAAACTTGGTTTTGGTGTGATGAGGGAAGCCAGTTAAATTGTGCAATCTTATACATCACCCTACACTTTTTTTTGAGATATTGCTGGTCAATTCCATCACTTGGCTTCTATTCTATATCCCTTCTACCAGTCAATTCTTTAATCACCATAGCCATATCAAAATTCTCATTCAACGAATGCAAGCTTCCTATTGGTATATCAAAGAATGTATTTATGACATTCGGTGAGAATTTCATAAACTTTCATCTACAATACACTCTATGATAATGAAAGCTTTTCGGATCATTAATTGAAGTAGAGATATTAGCATAGAACTCCTGAATTAACAACTTCACAAGGGGTATGAAATTGTTTACCGTACGAGTCCAGTATATAGACTCAAGAAGCTCACTTAGTCCATAGTTGCTAAAGTCTGTCAACTTCACTGGCCTTTCCATCTGCAATTTCCTTTTTGAAGTGTACTTCAAGAATTTCTACTTGACGGCTACTGTGAGGAACTTGTTATACTTTGGCTTCACCTTGTCTTTCATCTTCTTGACCGGAATCAATTCATCTTTGCTCATAGAAGGATCAATCGGGATCTTTGCTTGAGGCTATTATGAATGAGACGACTGTTCATTGTTGCTACTGTTATAACCAGAGTCGTTCTGTGAAGATGAGGAACTGTGTGTTTTTGAGGATTCTGAGGTGGTCGCCATTGTTAGGGTTTCAAGTATGCAAGAGTTTCTCAGAGCAGAGAGAGAGAACAGCAAGACGAGAGAGAAAGTGTCGAAACTATTGTTGGAGTATGGTATGAACAGGAAATTGACTTAATTTAAAAAATTTTGTTTGCAACAAAATTTAATTTTAATTGCCTTTCCAAAATCGCTTAATAACTGTCATTAATGAATAGGAATTCAAAATTTGATTTCCATTAGAACAAGGAATTCTAATAGAGTTAAGATTCCCACCATTGAAACTTCTCTCCCTTAATTCAATATAGCTAACATGACATTTTGACACATAGACATACAAGATAAATCAAATTTCGGATTGGCACAAAGAGCATCGTATGATATGAAAAACATAATAGAAAACAGTTAAATTTAACATAACAACAATATCTGAACATCATATGAATCATTCTAAGAGAGCAAATTTCAGAGCTGTTTATTATTTTCACATGAAAGCTATTTTTTTTCCATTTTTCTTTTCAACTGATTGAGATGTCAAAAATATTCTTTTGACATATTTTAATTCCATTGGATTTATAAATATAGTAGCTTTCACATAATATAGAGGTAGCCCTTTTCATTCGAGTGGGTGACCTCAACATATTTCTTAGATACCCTGAGGTTACTCTCAATGATGGCTTTCACACATCATATATTGGTAGCCCTCTCTGTATTTTTCATTTTAAATCAGTATTTCATCATTCATGCATTTTTTATATTACAGCTCACATATGTTAAATTAAAAGAAAACTTATGATATTGCAGATATAATTAACATAACAGCAAGCAGTGTTTATTCAGATAACTGACAGATGCCTAAGGCCTTTCGTAGATTCTTAAATCTTGTTGTATCCAATGCCTTAGTGAACAAGTCAGCCAATTGTTTATCAGTGGAGATATGTTCAATGTGTATCACCTTAGACTCTACAAGTTCCCCTATAAAATAGTATCTTAAGTCAATGTGTTTTGTTCTAGAATGCTGAACAGAATTTTTGAAAATATTTAGAGTACTATTATTATCACAAAACACAGTTATAGGTTTTTGTTCAATACCATAATCACTCAACATTTGCTTCATCTACAGTAGTTGTGTGCAACGACTTCCTACTGCTATGTACTCAGCTTCAGCAGTAGACAAAGAAATAGAATTCTGTTTTTTGCTGTGCCAAGAAACCAAGTTAGTACCAAGATAAAAACACCCTCCTGATGTGCTTTTTCTGTCATATGCATTTCCTGCCCAATCAACATCACTAAACCCTGTAAGATAATCATTTGTATCTTTAAAAAATCATATATCATAATCATGGGTACATACCTGATGATTCTCTTAGCAGCTGTCAGATGTGATTCTTTGGGATTTGCTTAAAATCTTGCACAAAATCCTACACTAAAACATAAGTCTGGTCTACTTGTTGTGAGGTATAACAGGCTGCCAATAATGCTTCTGTACAAACTTGTATCATTATCATTTCCTGCATTGTCTTTTGAAAGTTTAAGGTTTTTTATTGATAGGAGTTTTCATTGGTTTTGCATTCTCAGGCCCAAATTTCTTTACAAGATTTTTGGCATATTTCGATTGAGATATGAATATCCAATCATTCATTTGCTTAACCTGTGATCCAAGAAAGAAATTTAATTCTCCTACCAAGCTCATCTCAAACTCTTCTTGCATCAAGTTAACAAATTCATTGATTTTACTTTTGTTAGTTGATCTGAAAATAATGTCATCAACATATATTTGAGCAACAATAAAATAGTTAGATGCATGTTTGATAAACAAGGTCTTATCATTGCTTCCTCTTTTATAACCTCTGTTGATCAAAAAATTTGTCAACCTTTCATACCAAGCTCTAGGAGCTTGTTTCAATCCATACAAAGCTTTATGCAATCTGTACACAAAATCAGGACGTTTAGGATCTTCAAAAGGCTGTTCAACAAATACTTCTTCGTTGAGATAGCCATTTAAAAATGTTGTTTTAACATTCATTTGGTACAATTTAAAATCAAGCAAACAAGCAATTGCAAGCAGTAATCTGATTGATTCAAGTCTAGCTACTGGTGCAAAGGTTTCATCAAAGTCTATGCCTTCTACTTGAGTGTAACCTTGTGCTACTAGTCTAGCCTTATTCCTTACTACTTGACCACTTTCATCAGTATAATTCTTGAATATCCATTTAGTTCCAATGATATTTGCATTTTTTGGCCTAGGAACTAATTCCCATGCTTCATTTATTTTAAACTGATTGAGTTCATCTTGCATTGTTTGAATTCAAACATCTTCTTTTAAAGCTCCTTTCACATTTTTTGGTTCAACTAATGAAACATAACATGCAAACCTTACCTGATTTCTTACCTTGCTCTTGGTTTTCTTCATGCCATCTGCTATTCCAATGATAGAGCTGGTTGGATGTGCCTTCTGAATCTAAGTGGGTGGATCTTTCCTTTTATCTTCATTACTGATTGAGTTTTTGTTCGGATCTGAGTTGTCAGTTTTCATTATTGTGTCTGACGTAACAACAATTGTTTCCTCTTTCATAACAGAGTCATCTTTATTACTATTGCTGTCTGAATATGATTTTTTTGTATCTTCTGTAAAGCTGGTTATGCTTTCCTCTTGTAAGTATTCTGCATAATCATCCAGATCATCAAAAACTACATTTGCAGATTCCATGACTACCTCAGTTCGAAGATTGTAAACCCGAAATGCTTTGTTGTTTTGTGCATATCCCATAAAAACTCCTTTATCACTTCTTGGATCTAATTTTTCTAACAACACTCTGTCATTTAAGATGTAACACCTGCATTCAAAAACATAAAAATATTTCAAATTTGGTTTTCTACCTTTTAAAATTTCATAAGGGGTCTGGTTAGTGTCAGGTCTTAGAAAAACTATATTTGAAATGTAACAAGCAATGCTTATTACTTCAGCCCATAGCCTTTTGGTCAACTTTTGGCTATTGAGCATCACTCTAGCCATCTCTTGAAGAGTTCTATTTTTTCTTTCTACAATGCCATTTTGTTTAGGGGTTTTGAAAGTTGAAAATTCACGATTAATATCATGATATTTGCAAAATTCAGCATAGCTAACATTTTCAAACTCCTTACCATGATCACTTCTTATTCTCACTATCCTGCCAATGTTCCTGTTTTGCTCATTTTCAAGCTTAACATAAAGATTTTTGAAAACTTCAAAAGTGTCAGATTTTTCTTTAATGAAATCAATCCAAGTATATCTAGAAAAATCATCCACACGAACAAATATTTATCTCTTACCTGTAATGCTTTCAACTTGTATAGGACCCTTAAGATCCATGTGAAGCAAATCAAGTATCTTGGATGTGCTAAGATGTGGATTGGATTTGTGTGAACTTCTAATTTGTTTTCCCATTTGACATGGCCCACAAATTTCATTTACGTTGTCATCAAATTTAGAAACTCCTTCTACAGCACCTAACTTAGTCAATCTAACCAAGTTTTTATAATTTAGGTGACCTAATTTTTGATGCCACAATTCCAAATTTGAAATCTTAGCTTTAAATGCAATTTTTACCAAATAGCAATTATCCGAAAATCTATTTCCTTCTAAAATGCATTTACTAAAGTTATCTAAGACTATACATTTGTTTTGTTTGAAATTAACTATATATTTGTCATCACATATCTTACTAATACTGATTAGATTACCTTTTAAACCTTCAACTAGCACGAGACATTTTGGAATTTGAGTAGGCTTTTGACATTTAAAGTGCCTTTGCCAATGATCTTACTCTTTGCTTGATAGGTGTCTATTTATATATCATTTTCATATCAATTCCGTCTATGTTTCTTTGCTATATTCCTTGGTATTTTTATGTTTTTGTGTGGTTTTTGATGTTTGTAGGAGTTTTGGAGGAACTTGCACAAAATTGGAGTAAAACCCTTCATTTTCACCTCTGCTATCAACCAATTTCTCGAAGTTGATTGTATCGATATACAATTAACCGGATAACATGCTATATACCATTGAAAAGCTCTCGAAGTCTATTTTTTTGAGAAATTTACGGTTCACGAATTTATGTAGTGTACCGAAAGTTGTGATAAAAATGGTATGAGAAGTGTATATTTGTAATTCCATATATCACTGTAGCATGTTATTAAATACGGGATACTGTAGCAAGTTACTGTAGCAGAGTATTTAAACACATTTTAGGGTTTTATTTTCATAACTTGAAGAGGGGAGAACGTGGTAGAGGCTGCTACTCTGGAATTCTTTCATCTCTTGGAGTTCTTGAAGGAGAAAGGAAGCTTGGAAAGAGGAAGAACTACAATCCAAAGAGAATTATATCAAATTTGCTAAGTTTTTCTCTTCCTTTTCATTTTCTGGAATGTCTCCATGTTGTATTGTATTTACCACGTTCTTAAACATGTGTAACTGAATCTGAATTGGTTGAGGGTGATTTCAAAGCCCTTGATATGGTTTTTGTGAATTGATTGTGTAAGAAGTTGTTATCCAATTCCCTAATTGAAGTTGATTGCATTTTCCCATATCTAATGCTTATGATTGCTTACTGATTGTATTTGGGGTGGCCAACTGAATATAATTTGGTTGTTGTCTATTGCTAGATTAGAAATCTTGATCCGTAATTGTCTTGAATTTATAATCATTAGTAGCAAAATTGTGATCAGAGATTGCAATTGGAGAATATAACCTAAGTTAAATAATCCGAGCTTGTGTGTTTATTGCTTAGATAAACCTATCTTTCTTATTGTAATGCATCCATTAAATTAAATTTAGAGAGCTTGTTCTAGGTTGTTTAATGGATAGAGATTAAATAAAGAGCTGTTTTATTTAACAACAAAGTAAGGAAAGATTGGGATAACAGAGCTTGTTGTTATCTACGGTTGATAATTTCAATGGTGTAATTGGATGACAATTCTATGATTAATTCGCAATCCATATCTTGTGGTAGAGAAGGATCCCTTAACCAAATTTCTCTCATTGATTTTTCACTCAAATTAACTTTCTGTTTTGTTATTCTTCATTTGCATTCTTAGTTCATTTGGTTAATCATTCAACAAAACCCCCTTATTTAATTTATTATTGCTGAAAAATAACAAATTCAATTAGAATCAATCCTCGTAGGAACGATATCTTACTTATCACTTTATTACTTGTGCGACTAGTATACTTGCTAGTTTCGAACGCATCAAGTTTTTGGCGCTGTTGCCGGGGAATGATTTTCTAATCAATTTATTATTCTGTTTTTACTACTGATTCTTGATTGTTATTTCTTGATTGTTTGTGTTTAGGCTTTTATGTCCAAGGGAGAAGCGGATCAACGACTTAAGAGAATTAAGGAGTTTCTCCAATCCTCGAATTTAAGGCTAAATCGGTCAATTTCAACTCCACATCCAGAATTTGACCTTGCACGACATACTTCCCTCCCATCTTCTTGCAGTTCAATCAAATCTGAATCGGAAGCAATGGCGATGGAAAACGATCAGACTCTTAAGGAGTTAGCGGCTCCAATTATTGATCAACAACCGCTATGCATAAGCACCAATTTGAGATAGATTTTGAACTTAAATCTGGACTAATTCATCTCTTGCCTACATTTCATGGTTTTGCAGGAGAGGATCCGAACAAACACCTCAAAGAATTTCATGTGGTATGCTCAAGTATGAAGCCAACCGGCGTTTCTGAAGAGCAAATTAAATTGAGAGCTTTCCCATTCTCATTAGCAGATTCGGTAAAAGATTGGCTATACTATCTACCACCAGGTACCATTACCACTTGGAATGAGATGAGTAAACTCTTTTTGGAGAAATACTTTCCAGCCTTGAAAGTTACAAATATTAGAAAAGATATTAGTGGCATTCGACAACACAATGGAGAATCACTTCATGAATATTGGGAAAGATTTAAAAGGTTATGTGCTAGCTGTCCAAACCACCAAATTAGTGATGGACTCCTAATTCAATATTTCTATGAGGGTCTCTTACCAATGGAAAGGAGTATCATTGATGCTGCTAGTGGTGGAGCACTAGTTAATAAAACACCGAACGTTGCAAGACGTTTGATTAGTGACATGGCAGCGAACTCCCAACAATTCAGCAGTCAATTTGAGCCACAACTACCAAAAAGAGTAAATGAGGTAAGTACTTCAAACATTGAACATCAACTTTGTGAACTTACCTCTCTTGTAAAAAAAATGGCTGTAGGACATATGCAGCAATCTTATGCATGTGGAGTATGTTCTGCCATGGACCATCCAACCGACATGTGTCCAACTTTGCAAGAAGGAGATACAGAACAAGCCAATGCCATGGGTGGATTTCCAGGACAACCAAGGCAAAGGTATGACCCTTTCTCCAATACTTACAATGCTGGATGGAGAGATCACCCTAATTTAAGATATGGGAATCATCAACCAATTGCCCCAAATGCCATACCAAATCGACCACCAGGTTTCAATCAACCAAGGGTGCAGCAACCATTTCAAGCACAACCACAACCAGCACCACAACCAGCACCACAACCAGCTCCACAAAATTTAGGTATGTCTCTCCAGGATATTGTTAAAGCACTTGCCATTAACACAATGCAATTTCAACAGGAAACTAGGGCAAGTATCCAAAACCTGAAAAATCAAATGGGACAATTGGCCACTAACATGAGCAAATTTGAGAGTCAAAGCTCAGGAAAATTACCTTCTCAGCCGGTGATCAATCCAAGAGAGAATGCTAGTGCTGTAACTTTGAGAAGTGGGAAGCAATTAGAGATTCCACCAAAGAAATCACAAACTGATGAAGGGGATGACACCACTTCCACCATGAATAAAACATCATCTTCTAAGGTAAATCCTAAAACTCATATTCCTTCATATATTACTCCCCCACCTTTTCCTAGCAGATTGGCAAAATCAAAGAAGGAGGAACAAGAACAGGAAATCCTGGAAACTTTTCGCAAGATCGAGGTAAATATACCACTTCTGGATGCTATTAAGCAAGTACCTCGTTATGCAAAATTTCTCAAAGAGTTATGCACCAACAAGAGGAAGTTGAACGGAAATGAGAAGGTAAGTGTGGGGGAAAATGTTTCAGCTGTATTACAAAGAAAAATTCCTCCGAAATGCAAAGATCTAGGTACGTTCACCATTCCATGCACCATTGGTATACCAAGTTTGAAATAGCTATGTTAGATTTAGGAGCATCTATTAATGTCATGCCATATTCTATTTATGCTTCTTTGAATCTTGGACCTCTTGCGAAAACTGGTATTGTAATTCAACTTGCTGATCGTTCTAATGCATATCCTAAGGGAGTTGTGGAAGATGTGCTTGTGCAGGTAAATTAATTGGTTTTTTCAGCAGACTTCTATGTTCTGAAAATAGAGGATAAGACATCTCCCAATCCAACACCGATTCTTTTGGGGAAGCCATTCTTGAAAACTGTCCGAACTAAGATTGATGTTCATGATGGTACTCTCACCATGGAGTTTGATGGCGAGGTGATTCGTTTCAATATTTTTGAGGCAATGAGGTACCCTAGTGACTTGCATTCTGTTTTTGCAGTTGATGTTATTGATTCTTTGGCACAACAACTTTTTGAGTTAACTCGCAAGGATGCCTTGGAAGTAGCCATTAGTGAGCACATAGGGGCAGAAAATTCCAGAGAATCGAGGAAGTTGATACAAGTGTCTAAAGAAGTGGAGGAAGCTGTGGCAAGCTTGGATGAGACTATAGCTATCACCACAAATAGGTATGATGTTTCGTACATTGAATTACCTTTATCTAATGAGAAACTTTTTCCCTCTGTGATGAAAGCACCTGCCTTGGAGCTTAAGCCTCTTCCAGAACATTTGAAGCATGTAGTCCTTGGTGAGAAAGATACTTTGCCAGTCATAATAGCAAAGGGTCTTGCACCATTACAAGAAGAGAAACTCATCCGAGTGCTCCGAGATCACAAAACAGCCATTGGGTGGACAATAGCTGACATCAAAGGTATTAGTCCAGCCGTATACATGCACCGCATCTTGTTAGAAGAGGGATCCAAGCCCACTAGAGAAGCACAGCGGAGGTTGAATCCTCTGATGATGGAAGTTGTCAAGAAAGAAATCCTAAAATTGTTAGATGTGGGTGTGATTTATCCAATTTTGGATAGCAAGTGGGTGAGTCCAATCCAAGTTGTTCCGAAGATATCTGGTGTTACGGTGGTTAAGAATGACAATAAGGAGCTAGTTCCCACTCGTATCCAAACCGGCTGGCGAGTTTGTATTGATTATCAGAAGCTCAATTCAGCAACTCGCAAGGATCACTTTCCTTTGCCATTCATTGATCAAATGCTGGAGAGATTAGCAGGTCATTCTCATTATTGTTTTCTTGATGGCAATTCAGGATATAATCAGATTGTCATTGCCCCTGAGGATCAAGAGAAAACTACATTCACATGCCCATTCGGTACGTTTGCCTATCGACACATGCCATTCGGTCTATGCAATGCCCCTGCCACTTTCCAAAGGTGTATGGTAAGTATTTTCTCTGATTATGTTAAGAACATCATTGAGGTATTTATGGATCACTTTAGTGTTTTGGTGATTCTTTTGATAAATGCCTTGACAACCTTACCCTTATACTTCAAATATGTATAGAAACTAACCTTGTTCTGAATTGGGAGAAATGTCATTTTATGGTAGATCGGGGTATAGTTTTGGAACATGTTATTTCTGCTAAGGGTATAGAGGTGGATAAATCCAAGATAGATCTTATATGTTCCTTACAACCTCCCACAAGTGTGCGGGATATTCGTTCGTTTCTTGGTCATGCAGGTTTCTATCGTAGATTCATCAAAGATTTCTCGAAGATAGCATTGCCCCTATGCAGATTATTATAGAATGAAGTGGCCTTTGAATTTGATGAGAAATACAAACAGGCATTTGAGAAACTAAAGGAGCTCTTGACTTCGGCTCCAGTAATCCAATCTCTGAATTGGGATCATCTATTCGAGATCATGTGCGATGCAAGTGACCACGCTGTGGGTGCCGTTTTGGGTCAACGAATTGGCAGAATTCCACATGCCATTTACTATGCATCTTGGACTTTAAATGATGCTTAACTTAATTATTCTACCACTGAGAAAGAGCTGCTAGCGGTTATTTTTGCTTTAAAAAAGTTTCGATCTTATTTGATTGGTACTAAAGTAACCGTTTATTCTGATCATGCAGCTTTGAGGTGCTTGCTCACAAAGAAAGATGCAAAACCAAGGCTTATCAGGTGGATACTCCTTTTACAGGAATTTGACTTGGAGATCAACGATAAGAAGGGAAGTGAAAACTTAGTTGCAGACCATCTCAGTCGCATTGTCCATGATAAGAATGCACTGCCATTACAAGAAAATTTTTCGGATGAACAATGGTTGTCTCTAAATGGAGTAGCCCCTTGGTATGCAGATATTGTCAATTACTTAGTTACGAAGAAGCTACCACATGACTTGACTCGAGCTGAAAGAGACACGATCAAGAACACTGCCAAGTATTATATATGGGATGATCCATACTTATGGAAGCATTGTCTGACCAAGTGATAAGAAGGTGTGTTTCTGAATCTGAATTTAATTTAATTTTAACCTTCTGTCATTCTTATGCATGTGGAGGTCACTTTGGACCAAAAAGAACAGCCCTCAGAGTTCTTGATTGTGGATTCTACTGGCCATCATTGTTCAAAGATGCATATCTATTCTGTAAAGCTTGTGACCGTTTTTAAAGGACAGGTAATTTAAGTGCCAAAAATCAAATGCCACAAACCCCTATATTTATTGTCGAGATTTTTGATGTGTGGGGTATTGATTTCATGGGTCCTTTTCCTTCATCATTTGGTAATGTTTACATTATACTTGCTGTGAATTATGTTTCTAAATGGGTGGAAGCAAAAGCTACGAGAACTAATGATTCTAAAGTTGTTGTAGATTTTTTGAAATCTAACATTTTTGCGAGATTTGGAACACCAAGAGCCATGATTAGCGATAGAGGGACACACTTCTGCAACCGATCATTTGAAGCCTTGCTCAAGAAATACAATATCACTCACAAGGTGTCTACTGCATATCATCCACAAACTAGTGGTCAAGTTGAAGTTTCAAATCGGGAGGTCAAGTCCATTCTCGAGAAGACGGTGAGTCCGAACAGAAAAGATTGGAGCCTACGAATTAATGATGCACTTTGGGCATATCAAACTGCTTACAAGACACCTATTGGTATGTCTCCGTATAGGTTAGTCTATGGTAAGCCATGTCACCTTCCAATAGAGCTCGAACACAAAGCATGGTGGGCAGTAAAGCTTTGTAACATGGAGATGGATGCTGCTGGAGAACAAAGGAAGCTTCAACGGCAAGAATTGGAAGAACTTAGAAATGATGCCTATGAGAATTCCAGAATTTACAAGGAGAGAACTAAGGCATTTCATGATAAAATGACCTCCAGGAAGAATTTTGAAGTGGGACAGAAAGTTCTTTTATTTCATTCTCGCCTCAAGCTATTTCCAGGTAAATTACGATCTCAATGGGTTGGACCTTGTTATTACTAATGTTTTTCCTCATGGAGCAGGAAATCAAGAGCTTAAAAGCGGACAAAGTATTCAAGGTGAATGGGCACAGGTTGAAGCCTTACTATAAGAATTCAGTGATGCAAGACATCGAGGAGGTACCTCTCTACGAGCCAGCTTATCTTGATGGGTGATGGCAAGTAACGTCAGGTTGAGGACGTTAAACCAAGCGCTTATTGGGAGGCAACCCAATGTTTTTGAAACATAAATAAAAAGAGACAACGAAAAGAAGGTAGTAACGATCCATTTTTGTGTTTCGAGGAGATTCCTCTCATGGGCTATTATAATTGATCAGGTTTTATCTCTCTTTGCCATCTGTCTCATTTGCTTTGTTGTTTGTTTTTTACTTTCGTTTGCTCTTGTGTTTTTATTTCTTTTATGTGTCTCTATTTTCTTTTCTTTTCATTTCTTTTCTTGTGTTTAATTTGATTATTCCATGCTTCGAGTTCAGTTGTGCAACAGCTTGAGGAAACATTCAAATGGGAGTTGAAGCCATTGTCTGAAGGTTTGAAACGTGCATATCTGGGAGAAGAACAAACTCAATCGCATTATCGGTAATATCTCTCCTTTTTTCCTCTTCAATGGATGCTGATATCTTTCTATCGAACCTTCGTAAATATTTCCCTTCACTTCCTCAAAATGCTGTGTTTAAAATTTATAAAGTATGGATGACTAGACTTTGGGCATTGATGCTCCTAAATGTGCCTGCGGATATCCAATGGCTTATTGAAGCCCAGGCGAGATTGTCAGGTGAGCTTGACATTAATCTCGCAAAATACATGCCTGGTCTAGGAAAGAGCTACTACATCAAGAGGCGAAGAGCAAAGAGGTTACAAGTATGCTATAAATGTGCTAGATGAAATTGTAACCAGACTTGTTGTTCATTAGGTTTTGTGTCTAGCAATAGAGAAGATAAACTCTCGTTTATTAAGAATGGTCTGAGTAATGAGTCGCTGGATAATGTTTTATTAGCTCTTGAGTCACATTCTTGTGGACTTGTTCAGCGTGAATTGCTTAATCTATGGACACAATTTCGTGATGAATTGCAGTGTTATAGTGTAGGGAATCTGACTAAAAACGACCCTGTTTGCCAGTTTATAAGAAAACTGGATGGGAAGCAAATCCCCGACTCATAGAAGGCGTTTCAGCCGTTACTGGACGTAAACCAGAGGAAGATGTGAGCCACAATCACAACTACTTGTATATTTGAATGTGTGTTGTTGTTGTCAAATTTCTTTTTTCCTGTTTCGTTTGATCTGATTATCAATGTTGTTTTTGTATTATTGTTGTTTGTTGATTTTGTTTGTTTTAATTTCAAGTTTTCTTTTTGACAAACTATATGACTACCCTATGGCATAAGTACACGTGGGAGATAAGTGTGGAGGTTTTGTCAACCTCCGCGAAAGTGTATCTACATTTTTAATGCTTCACGTGGGAGATAAGTGTGGAGGTTTTGTCAACCTCCGTCGAAAGTGTATCTCCACTTTTAATGCTTCACGTGGGAGACAAGTGTGGCGGTTTTGTCAAACCCCGCCGAAAGTGTATGTCCATTTTTCATGCTTCACGTGGGAGACAAGTGTGTAGGTTTTGTCAAACCTCACCAAAAGCATATCTAATTTTTTTCAAATCTTGGGGCGATAAATCTGCATCGAGCAACCCCCACCGAAATTATGTCCCTATGTGTCAAATTTGAGAGTTTTACGTGTGTATATATCCATTCTCCATATTTTCAAATGTCATTATTATAACCTTTCTTACACTTGAAAAGCATATTACCTAACGTGCATCATTGTCTTACACAAGGTTAGAGCACTTGTAGACATGGAGAAAACACCAATTCGGCGATTCCAAACTATATGCGTATTTTGTGGATCGCAATTTGGTAAAGATGGAGAGTTTACAACAGCATCTCTTGATCTTGGTAGGACATTAACTGCGAGGGATATTCATTTGATTTATGGAGGGGGTAGTCTTGGGTTAATAGGGTGTGTGTCGACAGCTGCATCCTTAGGAGGAAGCAAAGTTCTCGGCATTATCCCTAAACCATTAGCTGTACGAGATATCGTAGGCAACACAATAGGGGAAGAGTTACAGGTCTCTAGTATGCATGAGCGTATTGCACATATGGTTGTTAAGTCCGATGCATTTATAGCTTTGCCGGGGGGTTCTGGTACATTAGAGGAGATATTTCAAATCACCTCTTGGGCACAGCTAAACATCCATCGGAAACCCATTGGTTTGTTAAATGTCAATAATTTTTTTGATGGTTTGTTGTCTTTTCTTGATCAAGCATTAGAAAAAAACTTAATCTCACAGTCGGCGAGGCAAATCCTGGTTACAGCTTCAACTGCAGGGGAGTTAATTGATAAATTACAAGCATTCGTCTATTCGCCTGATCCAACAATAGCTCGGATAGATTGGTTTGGAGAAGGCAATAAGAGGCATAAACTGGATTTAACGCTCCATCCGTAATCTCTATCTGTTGGTTTGCTTCATTTCGTTTGCTTTTTCTTTATTGTGTTTATTTGAGTTTTTTTATGTCATTTCTTTTGAGTTTTTTTTTTCAGGTTGTTTCTTTCACCCCAGGTACTATTTTCTTATCTTGGCTTTTAGAGTGGTGGCTTAAAAAGTTCAAGTTCTCTTGAAACGCATTCTGGATTTCTTTAATCCATAATTGCTGAATAAGGAGGCTAACTTCTAAACTTTTTAGACCCATTCTAACTGACTTGTTTGTGTTTGCTGATTTGTTGGACTTTATTATTTTCTGAGTAAGTTTAGTTTTTATGTAATTTCGAGTTGTTGTGTGTTTTTGTCTTTATTAGTTTCGATTCGAAAAAAAAAAACATTGTGGAAAAACCTGAGAATGGCAGAATATGGGGTTTTCTTAACTCTTGAAACGCATTCTCTCTTAATAAATCTGTAGTTTGTTTATTTCATGTTGTTTGAAGTGTCTTGTTCTTGTTTTGTTCTTTCATAATAAAGGTATATAGGCTGGAAACCTTAAGTCTGCGGGCTACTGGTCCTAAGGATTGTTGAAATATACAATCTTGACCCAGGTGTAACAACGCCACGTACCTCTTTTCTTGCATTTTGTGTGTCGATGATAAGATAATGATTGAATTAAGAATAACTCTTGGAAAATGTAAATGATGCATGGATCTGTGTGCTTGAAATGTTTATTGGTTTTCGCTTTGCTTTTGATTCCTTGCGCAACATTGAGCACTGAGCTATTATCACTGAGTTATTTGTTCACTTAGAGAAAGTTTATGTAATTTACATGTTTCTTCAGATTTCAATGAATTCTAGAACTTGTTTGATGGTCACTCGAGGCGAAATCCTAGACTGTGCAAAATTGGGGAAATGATTTAGGCCATCTTTGGACCGTTTGAGCCTTAATAGCCAACCTTGACTGAAATTGATCCCTAGTTACCCCTTTGAGCCTTTGTAAGCCTTTTTCTTTGTTAACTCACTAAAAGATTACCTAACCTCAAATGAATTTATTCCAAACAGTTTATCCCTTACCTATGAGCATGTAGATCATTCACAATTAAATTTTGAGCTATGTTCGGGTTTTGGGAAGTTAGAGGAGGTTGGGATGTGTCATGAGCAATGCAAGTGAGTTCTATTGTGTTTGTAAAAAAAAAAAAAAAGAAAAAAAGAAAAAAAAGCAATCTGTACTTATCGTCCACGTTGATGCGTTCAAAACTAGCAAGTATACTAGTCGCACAAGTAATAAAGTGATAAGTAGATATCGTTCCCACGAGGATTGATTCTAATTGAATTTGTTATTTTCCAGTAATAATAAACTAAACAGAGGGGGGGGGGGGGGTTTGTTGATTAATTAACTAAACTTAATACGAAAGCAAATGAAGAATAACACAAAGCAAAGTTAAATGGAGTGAAAAATCAATGAGAGACACTTGGTTAAGAGTTCAATCTCTGCCACAAGATATGAATTTGTGAATTAATATAGAATTGTAATCCAATTACAGCATTGAAGTTATCAACCGTAGATAACAACAAGCTCTGTTATCCCAATCTTTCTTTACTTTGTTGTTAAATAAAACAAGCTCTTTATTTAATCTCTATCCATTAAACAGCCTAGAACAAGCTCTCTAAGTTTAATTCAATAGAAGCATTACGATGAGAAAGATAGGTTGATCTAAGCAATAATCACACAAGTTCGGATTATTTAACCTAGGTTGTATTTTCCAATTGCAATCTCTGATCACAATTTGGCTACTAATGATTGGAAATTCATGACAATTACGGATCAAGATTTCTAATCTAGCAATAGACAACGACAGATTATATTCAGTTGGCCATTCCAAATACAATCAGTAAGCAATCAGAAGCATTAGATATGGGAAAATACAAGCAACTTCAATTAGAGAATTGGATAACAATTTCTTACACAATCAACTCACAAAATCCATATCAAGGGCTTTGAAAATCACCCTCAACCAATTCAGATTTAGTTACACATATTCAATCAGAATAACAAATACAATACAGAGAAATTCCAGAATTGAAAAGGAAGAAAGAACTTAGCAAATTCTTTGAAAATCTTCTTTGTAGATGAATCTTCTTGGAATTGTAGTTCCTCCTCTTTCAAAATCTTCTTCCTCCTTCAAGAACTCCAAGGGATGAGAGAAATCCAGAAATGCAGCCTCCTCCCACGTTTTCCCCTCTTCAAGTTATGAAAATAAAACCCTAAAATGTGTTTAAATACTCTGTTACAGTAACGTGCTACAGTGTCCCGTATTATACATGCTACAGTGATGTGTGGAATTACATTTCTACACTTCTCACACTGTTTTGATTACAACTTTCGGTAAACTGAATGGATTCATAAACAGTAAATTTCTCCAAAAAGTAGACTTCGAGAGCTTTTCAACGGTATATGATATGTCATCGCGTTCATTGTATATCAATACAATTAAATCCGAGAAGATGGTTGACTAGCAGAGGTGAAAATGAAGGGTTTTACTCCATTTTTGGGCAAGTTGCTCCAAAACTCCTACAAACATCAAAACCACACAAAAACATAAAAATACCAAGGAATATAGCAAAGAAACATGGACGAATTGATATAAAAGTAATACATAAATAGACACCTATCAAATTCCCCCACACTTATACTTTGCTAGTCCTCGAGCAACTAAAATGATACGAAACAAAACTAAACCGAAACAGAATCAAAGAAAAATTAAAACACACACAAATGCTTCAACTTGCAATTAGGCCTCAAAGATTGTACTTAATTATAACCCAAGGAAAACTTCAAAATAATGCACTTGATCAAGAATTTTATCTCAAAGATTAGTTTCGCTTTATTTCAATTCCTCAAGTGTGTTGTGTAGAGCCATTCTCACCTAATCACTTGTAACCCGGATGAGTTTATGCATAAAAATGAATCATATTTAATATTGAAGATGTTTGTATAAATAAACTCCATAGGCCTGCTTTTCAAGTCACTCTCCACTAATGTAGACATGCACAACACCAAGGATCAAGTAGGACTTTATTAACCTTGTAACGTTTGGCTTGGGTGAAGGTATGATAAAGGATAATAATTTGGCTCAAATCACCCACAAACACATAAATCATTTAAGACTATGTAGAGCTCAACCCTATAACACAACTTTATTTCAATTCACCATGTTACTCCCCCAAACTTATTTAGAATACTCAATTTTTTTTTTGTAGAAAACAAAAGAAACTACACCCCCACACTTTGTTGTTTCATTCTTTTTAAGAACACTCAAGGGTATAGATCTCTTTTTCTTTTCTTTTCTTTTTTTTTTTACACTTCCTTCTTTTTTTACACTTCCCCTCCTACACACTTAAACAACACATTGTCCTCAATGTATAACTACATGGACAAGAAGTACTGATTCTTTTTTTTTAACAAACACAGTAGAACTCAATTGCATTGCTCATGGCACAACCAAACCTGCTCTAACTTCCTAAAACCAGAACAGAGCTCAAAATGTAATCGTGAGTAATTTACATGCTCATGGATAAGGGATAAGCTGTTTCGAAAAAAAAAATTTATTTGAGGTTAGGAAATCTTTTAGTGAGTTAACAAGAAAAAGGGCTTATAGAGGCTCAAAGGGGTAACTAGGGATCAATTTCAGTCAAGGTTGGCTATTAGGCTCAAACGGTCCAAAGATGGCCTAAATCATTTCCCCAATGTTGCACAGTCTAGGATTTCGCCTCGAGTGACCATCAAACAAGTTCTAGAATTCTTTGAAATCTGAAGAAACATTTAAATTACATAAACTTTCTCTAAGTGAACAAATAACTCAGTGATAATAGCTCAATGCTCAATGTTGCACAAGGAATCAAAGGAAAAGCGAAAACCAATAAACATTTCAAGCACACAGATCCATGCATCATTTATCATTTTCCAAGAGTTATTCTTAATTCAATCATTATCTTATCATCGACCCACAAAATGCAAGAAAAGAGGTACGTGGCGTTGTTCCACCTGAGTCAAGATTGTATATTTCAACAATCCTTAGGACCAGTAGCCCGCAGACTTAAGGTTTCCAGCCTATATACCTTTATTATGAAAGAACAAAACAAGAAACAAGACACTTCAAACACATGAAGTAAACAAACTACAGACTTATTTAGAGAGAATGCGTTTCAAGGGTTCAAGAAACCCCATATTCCGCCATCCTCAAGTTGTTTTCCACAAATTTCTCTTTTTGAATCGAAACTAATAAAGACAACACATAAAAACTCTAAATTACATAAAACCAAACTTACTAATAAAATAACAAAGTCCAACAAATCAGCAAACAAAAACAAGTAAGTTAGAATGGGTCTAAAAAGTTTAGAAGTTAGCCTCCTTATTCAGTCATTATGGATTAAAGAAATCCATAATGCGTTTCAAGAGGACTTAAACTTTTTAAGCCACCACTCTAAAAACCAAGATTAGAAAATATTACCTGGGAGGAAAGAAACAACCTGAAAAATCTCAAAATAAATAACATGAAAAACTTCAAATAAACACAATAAAAAAAAAAGCAAACAAAAACGAAGCAAACCAGCAAATAGAGATTACAGATGGAGTGTTAAATCCAGTTTACGCCTCTTATTGCCTTCTCCAAACCAATCAATCCGAGCTGTTGTTGGATCAGGCGAGTAGACGAATTCTTGTAGTTTGTCAATTAACTCCCCTGCCGTTGAAGCTGTAACAAGGATTTGCCTCGCTGATGGTAAGATAAAATTTTTTTCTACAGCTTGATCAAGAAAAGACAACAAACCATCAAAAAAGTTATTGACATTTAACAAACCAATGGGTTTTTTATGGATGTTTAGCTGTGCCCAATAGGTGATTTGAAATATCTCCTCTAATGTACCATAACCACCGGGCAAAGCTATAA
>SNVD02012889.1:0-70306 GCA_013180625.2 Boswellia sacra
CCGTTTATTCTGATCATGCAGCTTTGAGGTACTTGCTCAGAAAGAAAGTTTTACAGGAATTTGACTTGGAGATCAAAGACAAGAAGGGAAGTGAAAACCTAGTTGCAGACCATCTCAGTTGCATTGTCCATGATAAGAATGCACTGCCATTACAAGAAAGTTTTCCAGATGAACAATTATTGTCTCTAAATGTAGTATGCTACCACATTGGTATGTGCAGATATTTATTTTCATCGTATCTTAGTTACCGCAAAAGAAACTACCCACATGAGCTTGACTCGCGCATCTAAAGAGCACCAGGACATACAAAGACTATGCCAAAGTATTAACATATGGGCTATGATCCGGTAACTTACCTGGAAGCATTGTTCTGACCAAGTGATAAGAAGGTGCATTTCTGAATCTGAATTTAATTCAATTTTAACCTTCTGTCATTCTTATGCATGTGAAGGTCACTTTGGACCAAAAAGAACAGCCTTTAAAGTTCTTGATTGTGGATTCTACTGGCCATCATTGTTCAAAGATGCATATCTGTTCTGCAAAGCTTGTGACCGTTGTCAAAGGACAGGTAATTTAAGTGCCAAAAATCAAATGCCACAAACCCCTATACTTATTGTTGAGATTTTTGATGTGTGGGGTATTGATTTCATGGGTCCCTTTCCTTCATCTTTTGGTAATATTTACATTATACTTGCTGTGGATTATGTTTCTAAATGGGTGGAAGCAAAAGCTACGAGAACTAATGATTCTAAAGTTGTTGTAGATTTTGTGAAATCTAATATTTTTGCGAGATTTGGAACACCAAGAGCCATGATTGGCGATAGAGGGACACACTTCTGTAATAGATCATTTGAAGCCTTGCTCAAGAAATACAACATTACTCACAAGGTGTCTACTGCATATCATCCACAAACTAGTGGTCAAGTTGAAGTTTCAAATCGAGAAGTCAAATCCATTCTTGAGAAGACAGTGAAACCGAACCTAAAAGATTGGAGCCTACGATTGAATGATGCACTTTGGGCATACCGAACTGCTTACAAGACACCTATTGGCATGTCTCCGTATAGGTTAGTCTATGGTAAGCCATGCCACCTTCCAGTGGAGCTCGAACATAAAGCATGGTGGGCAGTAAAGCTTTGTAACATGGAGATGGATGCTGCTGGAGAACAAAAGAAGCTTCAACTGCAAGAATTGGAAGAACTTAGAAATGATGCCTATGAGAATTCCAGAATTTACAAGGAGAGAACTAAGGCATTTCATGATAAAATGATCTCCAGGAAGAATTTTGAAGTGGGACAGAAAGTTCTTTTATTTCATTCTCGCCTCAAGTTATTTCCAGGTAAATTACGATCTCGATGGGTTGGACCTTTTGTTATTACTAATGTTTTTCCTCATGGTGCAGCGGAAATCAAGAGCTTAAAAATGGACAAAGTGTTCAAGGTGAATGGGCACAGGTTGAAGCCTTACTATGAGAATTCCGTGATGCAGGACATCGAGGAGGTACCTCTCTACGAGCCAGCTTATCTTGATGGGTAATGACAAGTAACGTCAGGCTGAGGACGTTAAACCAAGCGCTTATTGGGAGGCAACCCAATGTTTTTAAAAGTTAAATAAAAAGAGACAAAGAAAAGAAGGTAGTAACAATCAGTTTTTGTCTTTCGAGGAGATTCCTCTCATGGGCCATTATAATTGATCAGGTTTTATCTCTCTTTGCCATTTGTCTCATTTGCTTTGTTGTTTGTTTTTGACTTTCATTTGCTCTTGTGTTTTTATTTCTTTTATGTGTCTCTATTTTCTTTTCTTTTCTTTTCTTTTCTTGTGTTAATTTGATTATTCCGTGCTTCGAGTTCAGTTGTGCAACAGCTTGAGGAAACATTCAAACGGGAGTTGAAGCCATGGTTCGAAGGTGTGAAACGTGCATATCTGGGAGAAGAACAAACTCAATCGCATTATCGGTAATATCTCTCCTTTTCGTCTCTTCAATGGATGCTGATATCTTTCTATCGAACCTTCGTAAATATTTCCTTCACTTCCTCAAAATGCTGTGTTCAAAATTTATAAAGTACGGATGACTAGACTTTGGGCATTGATGCTCTTAAATGTGCATGCGGATATCCGGTGGCTTATTGAAGCCAAGGTGAGATTGTCAGGTGAGCCTGGTTTAGGAAAGAGCTACTACGCCAAGAGGAGAAGAGCGAAGAGGTTACAAGTATGCTATAAATTTGCTAGATGGAATTGTAACCAGACTTGTCGTTCATTAGGTTTTGTGTCCAGGAATAGAGAAGATAAACTTTCATTTATTAAGAATGGTTTGAGTAATGAGTCCCTGGATAATGTTTTGTTAACTCTCGAGTCACATTCTTGTGGACTTGTTCCTGTCTCTTATACACATCTAGATGTGTATAAGAGACAGATTTCGTGATGAATTGCAATGTTATAGTCTAGGGAATCTGACTAAAAACGACCTTGTTTGCCAGTTTATAAGAAAACTGGATGGGAAGCAAATCCTCGACTCATAGAAGGCGTTTCAGCCGTTACTGGACGTTAAACCAGAGGAAGATGTGAGCCACAATCACAACTACTTGTATATTTGAATGTGTGTTGTTGTTGTCAAATTTCTTTTTTCTTGTTTCGTTTGATCTGATTATCAATGTTGTTTTTGTATTATTGTTGTTTGTTGATTTTGTTTGTTTTAATTTCAAATTTTCTTTTTGACAAACCATATGACTACCCCTGTCTCTTATACACATCTAGATGTGTATAAGAGACAGGTGTGGAGGTTTTGTCAACCTCCACCAAAAGTGTATCTCCATTTTTAATGCTTCACGTGGGAGACAAGTGTGGGGGTTTTGTCAACCCCCGCCGAAAGTGTATCTCCATTTTCCATGCTTCACGTGGGAGACAGGTGTGTAGGTTTTGTCAAACCTCGCCGAAAGCATATCTCATTTTTTCAAATCTTGGGGCGATAAATCTGCATCGAGCAACCCCCACCGAAATTATGTCCCCATGTGTCAAATTTGAAAGTTTTACGTGTGTATATATCCATGCTGCATATTTTGAAATGTCATTTTATAACCTGTCTTGCACTTGAATCGCATAATACCTAACGTACATCATTGTCTACACAAGTTTAGAGCACTTTTAGAAATGGAGAAAACACCAATTCGGCGATTCCAAAATATATGCGTATTTTGTGGATCGCAATTTGGTAAAGTTGGAGAGTTTACAACAGCAGCTCTTGATCTTGGTAGGACATTAGCTGCGAGGGGTATTCATTTGATTTATAGAGGGGGTAGTCTTGGGTTAATGGGGTGTGTGTCGACAGCTGCATCCTTAGGAGGAAGCAAAGTTCTCGGCAATATCCCTAAACCATTAGCTGTACGAGATATCGTAGGCAACACCATGGGGGAAGAGTTACACAGGTCTCTAGTATGCATGAGCGTATTGCACAGATGGTTGTTAAGTCCGATGCATTTATAGCTTTGCCGGGTGGTTATGGTACATTAGAGGAGATAGTTCAAATCACCTCTTGGGCACAGCTAAACATCCATCGGAAACCCATTGGTTTGTTAAATGTCAATAATTTTTTTGATGGTTTGTTATCTTGATCAAGCAGTAGAAAAAAAACTTCATCTCACTGTCGGCGAGGCAAATCCTGGTTACAGCTTCAACTGCAGGGGAGTTAATTGATAAACTACAAGAATTCGTCTATTTGCCTGATCCAACAACGGCTCGGATAGATTGGTTTGGAGAAGGCAATAACAGGCGTAGACTGGATTTAACGCGCCATCTGTAATCTCTATCTATTGGTTTGCTTCGTTTTTGTTTACTTTCTTTTTATTGTGTTTATTTGAGATTTTTCATGTTATTTCTTTTGAGCTTTTTCAGGTTATTTCTTTCGGCCCACGCAATATTTTCTAATATCGGTTTTTAGAGTGGTGGCTTAAAAAGTTCAAGTTCTCTTGAAACGCATTCTGGATCTCTTCAATCCATAATGGCTGAATAAGGAGGCTAACTTCTAAACTTTTTAGACCCATTCTAACTGGCTTGTTTGTGTTTGCTGATTTGTTGGACTTTATTATTTTCTGAGTAAGTTTAGTTTTATGTAATTCTGAGTTGTTGTGTGTTTTTGTATTTATCAGTTTCGATTCGAAAAAAAAAAAAACATTGTGGAAAAACCTGAGAATGGCAGAATATGGGGTTTTCTTAACTCTTGAAATGCATTCTCTCTCAATACATCTGTAGTTTGTTTATTTCATGTTGTTTGAAGTGTCTTGTTTCTTGTTTTGTTCTTTCATAATAAAGGTATATAGGTTGAAAACCTTAAGTCTGCGGGCTACTGGTCCTAAGGATTGTTGAAATATACAATCTTGACTCAGGTGTAACAACGCCACGTACCTCTTTTTTTGCATTTTGTGGGTCGATGATAAGATAATGATTGAATTAAGAATAACTCTTGGAAAATGATAAATGATGCATGGATCTGTGTGCTTGAAATGTTTATTGGTTTTCGCTTTGCTTTTGATTCCTTACGCAACATTGAGCACTGAGCTATTATCATTGAGTTATTTGTTCACTTAGAGAAAGTTTATGTAATTTAAATGTTTCTTCAGATTTCAATGAATTCTAGAACTGGTTTGATGGTCACTCGAGGCGAAATCCTAGACTGTGCAACATTGGGGAAATGATTTAGGCCATCTTTGGACCGTTTAAGCTTTAATAGCCAACCTTGACTGAAATTGATCCCTAGTTACCCCTTTGAGCCTTTGTAAGCCTTTTTCTTTGTTAACTCACTAAAAGATTTCCTAACCTCAAATGAATTTGTTCCAAACAGTTTATCCCTTAAATATGAGCATGTAGATCATTCACAATTAAATTTTGAGCTATGTTCTGGTTTTGGATCAGCTACTAGAGGAGTGTGGATGTGTTATGAGCAATGCAAGTGAGTATATTGTGTTTGGAAAAAAAAAAGAAAAACAGAAAAAAAAGCCAATCTGTACCAATCGTCCACGTACTTACACATTGAGGACAATGTGTTGTTTAAGTGTGGGGGAGGGGAAGTGTAATAAAAAAAAGAAAAATAATAAAAAAAGAAGAAAAAAGAACAAAAGAAGAAGAATTAGAGATCTATACCCTTAAGTGTTCTTAAAAAGACATGAAACAATAAAGTTGGGGGGGTAGTTTTCTGTTTGTTTTCTTGCAAAAAAAAAAAAAAAAAAAAAAAAAATTGAGTGTTCTGAATAAGTTTGGGAGAGTCATTTGATGTATAAGAATGAATTTTTTATATGGGTTGAGCTCCACATAATATTGAATGATTTATGTGTTTGTGGGTGATTTGAGCCAAATTATTATCCTTTATCATACCTTCACCCAAGCCAAACGTTACAAGCTTAATAAAGTCCTACTTGATCCTTAGTGTTGTGCATGTCTACATTAGTGGAGAGTGACTTGAAAAGCAAGCCTATGGAGTTCATTTATACACACATCTTCACTATTAAATATGATTCATTTTTATGCATAAACTCATCCGGGTTACAAATGATTAGTTGAGAATGGCTCTACACACACACACTGGAGGAATTGAAGTAGAGCGAAACTAATCTTTGTAATGAGATTCTTGATCAAGTGCATTATTTTGAAGTTTTCCTTGGGTTATAATTAAGTACAATCTTTGAGGCCTATTTGCAAGATGAAGCATTTGTGTGTTTTAATTTTTTTTGATTCTGTTTCGGTTTAGTTTTATTTCATATTGTCGTAGTTGCTCGAGGACTAGCAAAGTCTAAGTGTGGGGAATTTGATAGGTGTCTATTTATGTATTACTTTTATATCAATTCGTCCATGTTTCTTTGCTATATTCCGTGGTATTTTTATGTTTTTGTGTGGTTTGATGTTTGTAGGAGTTTTGGAGCAACTTGCACAAAAATGGAGTAAAACCCTTCATTTTCACCTCTGCTAATTAGCCAATTTCTCGGAGTTGATTGTATCGATATACAATTAACCGGATAACATGCTATATACCATTGAAAAGCTCTCGAAGTCTATTTTCTGGAGAAATTTACGGTTCACGAATTTATGTATTGTACCGAAAGTTGTGATAAAAATGGTATGAGAAGTGTATATTTGTAATTCCATATATCACTGTAGCATGTTATTAAATACGGGGAACTGTAGCAAGTTACTGTAGCAAGTATATAAACACATTTTAGGTTTTTATTTTCATAACTTGAAGGGGGGAAAACGTGGGAGGAGGCTGCATTTCTGGATTTCTCTCATCCCTTGGAGTTCTTGAAGGAGAAAGAAGATTTTGAAAGAGGAGGAACTACAATTCCAAGAAGATTCATCTACAAAGAAGATTTTCAAAGAATTTTCTAAGTTCTTTCTTTCCTTTTCAATTCTGGAATTTCTCTGTATTGTATTTGTTATTCTGATTGAATATGTGTAACTAAATCTGAATTGGTTTAGGGTGATTTCAAAGCCCTTGATATGGATTTTGTGAGTTGATTGTGTAAGAAATTGTTATCCAATTCTCTAATTGAAGTTGCTTGTATTTCCCATATCTAATGCTTATGATTGCTTACTGATTGTATTTGGAATGGCCAACTGAATATAATCTGTTGTTGTCTATTGCTAGATTAGAAATCTTGATCCGTAATTGTCATGAATTTCCAATCATTAGTAGCAAAATTTTGATCAGAGATTGCAATTGGAAAATACAACCTAGGTTAAATAATCCGAACTTGTGTGATTATTGCTTAGATCAACCTGTCTTTCTTTTCATAATGCTTCCATTGAATTAAACTCAGAGAGCTTAGTCTAGGTTGTTTAATGGATAGAGATTAAATAAAGAACTTGTTTTATTTAACAACAAAGTAAGGAAAGATTGGGTAACAGAGCTTATTGTTATCTACGGTTGATAACTTCAATGCTGTAATTGGATGACAATTCTATGTTAATTCACAAATTCATATCTTGTGGCAGAGAAAGAACCTTAACCAAGTGTCTCTCATTGATTTTTCACTCCATTTTACTTTGTGTTTTGTTATTGTGCATTTACATTAATATTTCATTTAGTTAATCCCATAAACAAAACCCCCCCATTTATTCTGTTGTTGCTTTTGAATAACAAATTCAATTAGAATCAATCCTCGTGGGAACGATATCTACTTATCACTTTATTACTTGTGCGACTAGTATACTTGCTAGTTTGGAACGCATCAATAGCGTACCAAGATAATTTGCTACTTCTACAAACTCTTCACCTTTTCTAATTTGAGATCCATAGAATACACAAATCTTTTGGATTCAACGTTTTCAGGTTCCTCCATATCATGCAACTCTCTGGCTATATGTGTGAAGTAAAGAACAAGAGATGTCATATTTATGGAGTGCAAAAAGGTATTCTAATGATGACATCTATATAGGTAGCTTAGCTGTTTGTTGAAAAAGTTTTACAATAAATAAAGCATAGAAATTAAAAAAATTGACAGAAATAAGATAACCTATATACATAAGTCAATCGAAAGATAGAGATATCCATTAAAAAATGACAGCTCTAAGACATAAAAATTCAAAAATGATAGCACACATGCATAAATACAAGTAGTTATGACTGTGGCTCACATCTTTCTTTGGTTTTACATCCAGAAATGGCTTAAGCACCTTCCATGAGTTGGCGATATGCTTCCCATCCAGTTTTCTTATAAACTGGCAAACAAGGTCGTTTTGAGTCAGATTCCCAAGGCTGTAACGTGCATGCTCTTCTCAAAATTGTCCATAATTTCAAAATTTCATGCTGCACAATTCCACAATAATGCGTCTCAAAAAGTCAATTGGATATTATCCAAAGACTCCCTACTCAGTCCATTCTTCATGAATTGTAGCTTATCCTCTCGATTGTTAGACAAAAATCCTAAGGAGTAGCAACGCTAGTTACAAGTCTGTCTTGCACATTTACGACAAATTTTTAACCTTTTCGCTCTTGGCTTTTTGGCGAAAGCGCTTTTTCCTAAACCTGGCATGTGGGAAACAAGATCATTTGAAAATTCACAAGAAAATCGAACCTTTGCTTCAATTAACCATCTTAAATCAGCACGAATACCTTTGCACATCAACATCCTTAGTTTTTCTGCTCGAGCTTTATAAATTTTAAGCAAATCAGTTTAAGGATGAGAGGGAAAATGTGTGTGCAGATTTGAGAAAATGGTATTGATGTGAAAAAAATGAGAGAAAAGAAAATAAAATGAATGCAAGGTGAGCAAAAATTTTAAGGAACCTGAAAAACCGACTTTAAAAGTCACGGAGTACTATATCCACCCCATGACCGGGAAAAATCAATCCTTAAAAAGGATCGACCAAAGTAATGGACTCTTCATTTTGATCAAAATTTTCAAAGAATGGTTTTAACCGTTGTCCATTAACTTTAAAAACATTGCCATTCTTTGGTTTCTCAATTTCAACTGCTCCATGAGAGAAAACATTTTTAACAATGAAAGGTCCAGTCTAATGAGACCGAAGTTTAACAAGAAACAAATGCAATCTTTAATCACACAAAAGAACTTTTTGTGAAGGTTCAAACGATTTTCTAACAATGAATTTGTCATGAAACACCTTCATTTTTTCTTTATAGATTTTAGAATTTTCATAAACCTCATTGCTGATTTCTTCAAGTTTAGTCAGTTAGAGTTACGTAACTTGCAAGCATCATCCAAATTTGTGTTAAATATTTTAATGGCCTAATAAGCTTTATGCTCAATTTCGACAGGCAAGTGACAAGGTTTTCAAAAACTAATCTATAAGGAGACATACCCAATGATGTTTTGAAAGCAGTTTGGTAGGCCCAAAGTGCATCATTAAGTCTTAGATACCAATTTTTACATTTTGGGTTGACTTTTTCTCTAAGATCTATTTTACCTCCCTATTAGCTAATTCTGTTTACAGGTGATAAGGTGTAGAAACTTTATGGGTTATTCCATATTTCTTCATTAGAGTTTTAAATGGTTTGTTACAAAAATGTGTGAACCCATCACCAATATTGGCTCGAGAAATTCCAAATCTACACAAGATATTCTCTTTCAATAATTTGATAACTATTTTGTGATCATTGTTTCAAAATGAAATTGCCTTGACCCATTTTGAAAAACTGTCTACTGCAACAAGAATGTACATAAAACCAAAAGATGGTAGGAAAGGTCCCATAAAATCGGTACCCTAACAATAAAAAATTTCAATAGCAATAATAGGTTTCAAAGACATCATGCTTCGTTTTAAAATGGATCACAATTTTTGACAATTTTCACAAGTTTTGCAAAATACATATGCATCTTTAAATAAGGTTGGCCAATAAAATCCATATTGCAAGATTTTAGCAGCTGTTTTTTAAGATGAAAAGTGTCCTCCACATGTTTCGAAATGATAAAATTAATGACACTACTTACCTTATTATCGGGTATGCATCTTCTAATTATTTGGTGAGAATAATATTTGAATAGATATGGATCATCGAAATAAAAATTTTTCACCTCGGTCAAAAATTTCCTTGTGCCTTGAGCACTCCAATAAGGTGACATTTCTCTTGTTCCAATAAAATTTACAATGTTGGCAAGGTACTACAGCAATGGAGAATAAAAATTCATCAGGAAAAGAGTCATTGATAGGTGAAGTTATCTCTGTCATTAATCTTGACAAGTGATCTGCAACAACATTTTCGGCTCCTTTCTTAACCTTTATTATGATGTTGAATTCTTGGAGCAACAAGATCCACCATATCAATCTAGGTTTAGCGTCCTGTTTAAAATTAAATATCTCACAACTGCATGGTCAGTGTAAACTATATTTAGAGAATCAATTAAATAAGATCGAAATTTCTCCAATGCAAATGCTGCTGTAAGTAGTTATTTTTTAGTTGTAGTGTAAATCATTTGTGCATCATTTAAAGTTTTACTTGCATAGTATATTATATAAGGCTTGTCTTCTCTTCTTTGTCCTAAGACAATGTCAACTGCATAATCGCTCAAATCACACATCAATTCAAAGGGTACGGACCAATCAGGAGATTGCATGATTGGAGCAAATGTTAAAAGTCCCATTAATTTATCAAAAGCATTTTGACATTCTTGAGTCCATTCAAAAGAAGTGTCTTTTGGTAACAGGTTACAAAGAGAGATATAGCACAAAAATTTCTTATAAACCTCCTATAAAATCCAGCATGCCCTAAGAATGAACGAACCTTTTTTATTGTTTTTGGTGGAGACAAATGAAAAATTGATTCCACTTTTGCTTTGTCCACTTTAATTCTCTTGGAAGACACCAGATGACCTAAGACAATTCTTGAGGTAACCATATAGTGACATTTTTTTCAATTCAAAATAAGACCTTTTTCTTCACACCTTTTTAGGACTTTTTCTAAGTTTTGAAGACAATTATCAAAAGAATTTCCAAAGACAGTTAAATCGTCCATGAAAACTTCTAAACAATGCTAAACCATGTCACTGAAAATGCTTAACATGCATCTTTGAAAAGTGACTGGGGCATTACAAAGTCAAAAAGGCATCCTTCTTAATGTAAAAGTGCCAAAGAGGCACGTGAATGTGGTCTTTTCATGGTCTTCAAGTGCAATGGGAATTTGATAATAGCCTCAGTATCTATCGAGAAAGCAATAGTAGGAGTGCCCTGCTAATCTTTCTAAAATTTGATCAAGGAATGGTAAGGAAAAATGGTCTTTTCTGGTGACAGCACTTAATTTTCTGTAGTCAATGTACATCCTCTAACCAGATGAGACTTGAGTTGGTAATAATTCGCCTTTTTCATTTTTGACTACTGTAATGCCAGATTTCTTAGGTACTACTTGTGCAGGACTTACCCACTTACTATTTGAGATGGGGTAAATAATTCCTACATCAAGTAGTTTAAGAACTTCAACCTTAATGACATCTTTCATATGTGGATTTAATCTTCTTTGAGGTTGTTGGGATGTTTGACATTTTCTTCTACATGTATTCTATGTGTACAAATCAAAGGGTTAATACCTTTTATGTCTTTTAAAGTCCACCCAATTGTATTTTTATGCCTGTTAAGTATTTTTATCAACTTACATTGTTGCTTGCTTGTGAGAGATGAAGAAATTACCATTAGATATGTCTGATTCTCCCTAAGATATTCATATTTTAGTCCTAGTTTCATTGCTAACTTGGGAGCTTCCTCTTCCTTGCTTTCATTCATTTGTCCCAATTCTTTGAATCGTGGTTTTGAGCTTTTTTCAATCACCTATGCACAATTCAGCAAAAAGCATATATTAGAAAGATTATGCTCCAGTTGCATGCTCGATTCTAATGAATTGACTAAAAAGGTTTCCAAAGGGTCAAAAAACTCACTTTTTGGATATGGACTTTCATAATAGTTTCAATTATATTTGCCTCCTCAATTTCATCATCTTCTTCATGCGGTTGTTTGCACATATTAAAAATGTTAAATCCCAATGTCATGTTCTCGAATGATAGCTTCATGACTCCATTCTTGCAGTTAATCAAAGCATTAGAGGTAGCTGAAAATGGACGTCCTAAAATGATAGGAATTGAATTACATACTTCCACTAGTTGTGTATCCAAGACGATAAAATCTACTAGGCAAATGAATTTATCGACTTGAACTAAAACATCTTCTATTACTCTTCTTGGCACTTTAATTGATCTATCAGCAAGTAAAAGAGCCATAGAAGTCGGTTTTAACTTACCCAGATTGAGTTTCTAAAACACCGAGTATGGAAACAAATTTACACTAGCACCAAGATCAAGTAAGGCTTGTTCATTTTATGATCTCCTATAATACATGAAATTGTAGGACAATCTAGATCCTTATATTTCATTGTATTATTGTTTTGAAGAATAGCACTTACATGCTCAGCTAGAAATGCCTTCTTTTTCACATTCAATTTTCTTTTCATAGTGCACAAATCTTTTAAAAATTTGGCATAAGAAGGTACCTATTTAATCACATCTAGCAAGAGAATGTTGACCTTCACCTGTTTGAAAATTTCAAAAATTTCAGAATTGTAGTTTGGCTTCTTTTGAGTGACTAATGCTTGAGGAAATGGAGCCATAGGTGGGGATTTGATTCTTTCTTTGCTAGGTGTTGGTTTGGTAACCTTTTTCTTACCCTTAGAGATAGACTCATCTTCTTTCTCATAAGGTTTAGGAATGTGTTTTTCGACAACCTTACCATTGCGAAGGGTCATGATTGATTTGGCTTGGTCCACATAATGATTATTTGAACTACTCGTACTTGAGTTAGATTTATCTTTGGAGTTTTGCAATGTTTGGGAAGGAAATTTCCTTTTTTCTTGTATGCTAAATGTAGATGCAAATTTTGTAAGAGTGTCTGACAAATTTGCTAATGTTTGAGCAGTTTGACTATTGAAAGTCTCTTGCTTTGTAATGAATGAATGCAATGTTTCTTCAAGGTCCTTCCTAGGAGGAGGAACATATGCATGATCATGAGAATTTTTAAAATTTTGATGTGTTTGAAAAGGGATTTGTGAATATTATGTATGATTATGATTTTTTCAACTAAAATTCGGATGATTTCTCCAACCGGGATTATAGGTTTGTGAGTATGGATTGTGATTTGGCCTTTTGAAAGTGTTTAAGGCATTGGCTTATTCATGGAGACATTCCCTAAAAGCAGGCAAATTTGGGCAATCATCGGTAGGATGTTCATTAGCATTACAAATGTGACAGACAATTTCTTGAACAGAATTCATTTGACTACTCTTTTTCATTTTTAAAGCCTTGACTTTTCTAGCTAGGGATGTATATTTGGCTTAAAGGTCATGGTCTTCCCTAAGGTTTTATATGTCTCTATTAGATGTCGAGGGTGGGGCTTTGCTTGGTACCTTATAGGTGCCAGCAGTATCCCAATTTTGGGCTTTCTTTGCTAATGAGTCTAAGTACTCAATTGCTTTCTCAGGGTCTTTATATCCAAATTATCGGTTACACATTAACTCTACTAGTTGCCTATCTTGAGGTGTCAACCCTTCATAGAAATATGCAACTAATCTCCAAGTTTTAAAACCATGGTAAGGACAGGTATTAAGTAATTCTTTACACCTATCACAACATTGATAAAGGGTTTCTCTTGGTTTTTTAGTGAAAGTGGTGATTTGTCTTTGAAGAGAATTTGTTCTATAGGAAGGAAGTTTTTTTTCAAAAAATTGTTGTTTCATCTCATCCCATGAACTGATGGAACTTGACCTCAAATTTTGTAGCCATATTCTAGTATTATCTTTTAAAGAAAAAGGGAAAAACTTTAATCTTATGATGTTTATGCTACAATTTAGGTCACTGTAGGAGTTACACACCTCTTCAAAGTTTTTTAAGTGTGAATATGGGTTCTCCATATCAAGGCCATGAAAGGTGGGTAAAAGTTGAACGAAACTCGACTTGAAATTGAAATGAATTACATCGGGAGAAGAAACTACACAAGATGGTGCACTAGTCCTTACAGGATTCATGTAATTTCTGAGACTTCTTGTTGGTTTTGGTCATTTTGTTGGGAATGATTGTCCTTTTCATTTGTGAACCTTTCCACTTGATTGTTGGCCATGTTTTCTAGGGGTGATGATTTTTTTCTAACAAGTCTACCGCTAGATGTTCGTGACCAAATTTTCATGCCAATTTGAAAGAGAAAAGATGAACACGCAACAAAGAAAAAAATAAAGATCTAGAATGAGAAAAGAGAATACTTACAATTTTGCACGCCAAATTTTACCTTCCCCAGCAACGGTGCCAAAAACTTGATACATTCAAAAAAGGATTTTCTCCGAAGAATAGGAGTGTCGAAGTAATAAACCCAGTGAGATCGGGGTCGATTCACAGGGAAGGAGATTTAGCGGTACAAACTAAAGGGTAGCAAATATGATAAAAATAATTCAAATAAATAATAAGAGAATACTAACAAGTAAAAGTAAAGATGGTAGGCGGTACAACTGGCTATTCAAATGTAAAATAGAAATAAAATGTGGTAAAACCATCCATAGAAATAGGAGGTAAAACCTACCATAGCAAATGAAAGAAAAAGTTAATAAGCAGTAAACAAGAATACTTAAAACACATAAATAAAAGGAATTAACACAATAATAATGAAAGTTAAGGTTAGGGGATCCGCCCTTGATAGTTTAATTAAGAATAGACAACCCAATTATAACTCAATTAGAATTCACACATCAAGGAGGTCCCAATCGAAAGGTATGTTATTTAAGCCCATTTTATTTAAGTGAATTATATTTGTTTTGTTACTAATATTTGTATCACTTCTTGTAAATGGGTTCAAGCCTCTAATGTGCCAATTACCATATGTCTACAACAAATCAAGGTTTCTAACTGGACTTGTGTCGGTAAGGAAGAACCATACGACATCTAGAAAGAATCCAAACGTTTGATGTACCAAGGATTGTCTATAATGGATCAAGACCTCCAATTTACGAGTGGTGTCAAGATTGATTAGGGAAATAAATATAAATCATATAAAATAAATAACAAAAGATTATAATCTTTAAGCTTATATCAAAGGGTTAGAGGATCCTTATTCTCATACCAAGGATTTCACCATTTCACCTTAGCAAAAGAGAATTTAGTAATACATTATGAAAGAAAGAAAACAAATTGCAAGAAAAAGAAGATTTATTAATAACATTAAGAGAACAAAAACACAAAAGAGAAAAACACAATAATAAGAGATCCCAGCCAAAGCCAAGATGCCCTAATGGGTCACAAACCTCTATTTATGGATACATTCGAGGGCAAATTTGTCAAATTACAAAGGTACAATTGTAAAAAATCATATTGATAATTTGGATCATCATGTGCACCGACTTTGAGCACCAGTTTTGGCACCAAAATATTTAGAATTTTGATCTCATGTCTTCATGAAAGTTGTAGATATTTCTCTCAGATTTCTAGAACATCTTGATTCATACGATTTGGATACACAAATCAAGAGATCTGATCAAAATACGGAGGCATGGTTAGGCTGGGCCGAAACTGCAAATGGGTTTAATTCAAGTCCATTTTTGGTCCACTAAAAGCCCAAATTTCATGAAGCTTATGAAATATAATCTTGTAGATAATTTAATCAGCTTTCTAGCAATTCAAGATTTGCACCATTCTAATTTATAAATAGAAAGTTATGCTCATGTTACTGAACCTATAACAAAAACTGAAATTAAGATAAAGTCAATTCAAAAGATGCAAAGACTACAAATATGCTTAAGTTGAGAAATTTAATGACATTATTAATGCAATATAATGAATTAAGCTCTTATTAAATATACATATTTAAGTGTTCATCACATCCTCCAACCAGCTTATTGCTAGTCCTTAGCAATTGAAGCGTTGTTATTTAGCAGTGATTTATAGAATTTTACATCCACGTTGGCCATTACTGCACTCTCCTTGATTCTATCCAAATAAACAAACTCTCAACCAATTTTTTTCTTTTCTTTTTCTTAAAAAGACTCATGTACCCTTCAGTCAAGATATTAACAAACCTTCTTTTTGTGCTTAGTCGACACATGACTATGGGGCTTTTTAGAAAGAAGCCATATTGGTTCTAATATTTGTTAAGGCTAACATCCTTAGGTAAGGGGGATTCATTCATCATTAATTTTATTTTTACATATTTTTTTTGAAACAATGCATCTTTAACCCATGTAACGAGTCTTAGGCTATTGACTTCCAGACCAGTTGGCCTTAGTGCATTAGGTGTTAAGACACCCCTGTGAGCTTAACTACTCAGGGTGTCGATGCTTTATTTTTGCTTAAAAAATTATAGATAGTGCAATGTTAGACCCCTTTAAGCTTTCTCCTTAATCCACGTAATGAGCTTTGGGCCAATAGCTCCCAAAACAGTTGGTCTTAGGGTATTAGGTGTTGAGTTGCCGCTCGAGCTTAATTGCTCGAATTAAGGAGGCTACGAGACCAAGCTTATCCACAATTGCTTATTTGTTTTTTTTTGGCTTTTCTTTGGCTTTTTTTTTTTTTTACTTTCCCCTTCCTTTTGTTGTTATCCTAAACAAAACAAAAGAACTCAAATATTACAATATTTCATTTTGCAACCCACAATCATGCACCAAGGTATGTGTATGTGTGAAGAAATGTTTGTGAATACTTGCTTAATGAGTACATGAGCAAACAATTTATTAAATGACAAAGTTGTGAGAGTTCATAGATTTGAATAATTCAAAGTGAAGTAAATAAGACAACCTCGTTATAAAATTCAAATATCAAAACTAAATAATATCAAGTTAGTTAAAATGAGTCTTCAAAAGTGCAAAGTCAAAAGAAAATGACAAATTAGTTAGAATGGGCTTCAAAAGTTCAAAATGGCCTATTTGCTCTGCCATGCCTGGCCCAGAATACGTCTCAAGAGGAATTGAACTCCTTACACCACCACTCTGAATCTAGTTACTTACTCTTTTTTTTTTTTTTTTTGCAAGAAGAAAATATAAGACACACTTATGTCTACTATTTTTCCTCCCATATCTACCTCCCCCAACCCCCCCAACGCCCCCCCGCCACCAAAACCAAATGAAACATTATCCTTATTGTTTAAATGTCGAGAGATAAAGTGTAGGAGACATTACCTGAAGCTTCAGTTATTCAAAAGAGACGACTTGAAAGGCACGTCAAATAAAATAAAAGACAAAAAATTACAAACAGAACGTCAGATCGAATTTGCACTTTTTGTTGTGTCCCTCTGACCAATTAATTTGAGTTATTGCTAGGTCAGGTTCATACTCGATTGCTTGTAATTTGTCAAGTAATTCATTAGCAGTAGTGACAAAAACAAAGATTTGTCGTGCTGAATGTGGGATAAAATTCTGTTCTACAGCCACATCAATAAAATGTAGTAACGGATCAAAGAAATCTTTAACTTTCAACAAACCTATGGGTTTCTGATAGAGATTTAGTTGAGCCCAAGAGTCAATCTGAAAAATTTCTTCGAAAGTACCAAAGCCACTTGGTAAAGCAATAAATGCGAATGAATTGATAAGCATATATGCCATGCGTTCATGCATAGAGGAGACCTATAACTCCTGCTCAATTATTTTTCCAATGATGCTTTCTACAGTAAAAGCTCTATGAATAACACCTAAAACTTTACTGCCTCCTAAGAGTGCAGCTATTGACACACAACCCATTAACCCGGGGCTACCTCCCTTATAAACCACATGAATCTTTCTTTCAGCTAATAGCGTACCAAGATAATTTGCTACTTCTACAAACTCTTCACTTTTTCCAGGTTGAGATCCATAGAATACACATATCTTTTGGATTTAACGTTTTCAGGTTCCCTCCATATCATGCAACTTTCTAGCTATATGTGTGAAGTGAAGGACAAGAGATGTCATATTTATGGAGTGCAAAAAGGTATTCTAATGATGACATTTATATAGGTAGCTTGGCTGTTCGTTGAAAAAGTTTGACAATAAAGCATAGAAATTCAAAAAAAAAATGACAGAAATAAGATAACCTATATACATAAGTCAACCGAAAGATAGAGATATCAATTCAAAAATAACAGTTCTAAGACATAAAAATTCAAAAATGATAGCACACATGTATATATACAAGTAGTTGTGACTGTGGCTCAATTGTTCCTTTGGTTTTACATCCAGAAATGGCTTAAGCACCTTCCATGAAAAATATGGATGTTTAATATATTTAACTCTAGCAAAAGAGAATTTAGCAATATATTATGAAAGAAAGAAAGCAAATTGTAAGAAAAAGGAGATTTATTAATAACATTGAAAGAACAAAACACGTGGGAGAAAAACACAATAATAAGAGATCCCAGCCAGAGCCAAGATGCCCTAATGGGTCACAATGCACCTCTATTTATAAATACATTCAGGGGAAAACTTGTCAAATTAGAAAGGGATAATTGTAAAATATCTTGTTGACAATTTGGATAATCATGTACATTGACTTTGACCACCAATTTTGACATTGAAATATTTAGAATTTTGATCACATGTCTTCATAACATTGTAGATATTTCTCTCAGATTTCTAGAACATATTGATTGATATGATTTGGATACGTATATCAAGAGATATGATCAAAATACAGAGGCATGGTCAGGTTGGGCCAAAACTGTAGATAGGTTCAGTTCAAGTCTATTTTTGGTCTACTAAAAGCCCAAATTTCACGATTCTTGTGAAATGCAATCTTGTAAATAATTTAATTAGCTTTCCAAAAAATCAAGATTTGCACCATTCTAATCTATAAATAAAAGTTATGCCTATTTTACCGAACTTATAACAAAAACTGAAATTAAGATGAAGTTAATTCAAAAGATGCAAAGACTACAAATATGCTTAAGTTGAGGAATTTAATGACACTATTAATGCAATATGATAAATTAAGCTCTTATTAAACATACATATTTAAGTGTTTTTCACCATGGTCAGGTGCTTGTCATTGGTATATTTCAAAAATTCTTTCAGTGTCTTAATGTCGATGTAGATGTTTCTTTTCTTTTCTTTTTCCTTTTTTTCTTCTTGTCTTCTTCTCTATCTTTTTCTTGCTCTTTTTTCTTTTTTCTTCTTTCTTTTCTTTCTTTCTCTTTTCTTTCTTTTACGTTTTGCCCCTCTAGCTATCGGACTTTGAATCTTCTTCTTTTACAAATCCTTCTTTCAAGGTGACCTTCCCTCTTCAAGGCGGATTTCCTTTTTCAAGGTGACCATCAAATTTCTTCTCCCAAAATCCATTCTTTAGGGCAAACTTCGAATTCCTTTTTCATGGTGAGCTTCTTCTTCAAAAGAGATGCCTTATTTAAGGTGGACACTTTCTTCAAGATAGATGCCTTCTTTCAAAGGAGGTTAATTCTTCAAGGAAGATACCTTCTTTAAGGGAGATTCTTCCTTCAAGGTGGATGCTTTCTTCGAGGAGGTGTCTTCTTCAAATTGCTTTGCTTGAATTAAGTCTCCTCGAGATAGAGTTGCTTAATTGAAGTGTTGGCGTCAACTGATGCGTTCGAAACTAACAAGTATACTAGTCGCACAAGTAATAAAGTGATGAGTGAGATATCGTTCCCACGAGGATTGATTCTAATTAAATTTGTTATTTTTCAGCAACAATAAACTAAATATAGGGGGTTTTGTTGAATGATTAATTAAACTGAATACGAAGGCAAATAAAGAATAAACACAACACAATATTAAATGAATTGAAAATTCAGTGAGAGACACTTGGTTAAGGGTTCTTTCTCTGCCACAAGATATGAATTTGTGAATTAACATAGAATTGTAATCCAATTACAGCATTGAAGTTATCAACCGTAGATAACAACAAGCTCTGTTATCCCAATCTTTCCTTACTTTGTTGTTAAATAAAACAAGCTCTTTATTTAATCTCTATCCATTAAACAACCTAGAACAAGCTCTCTAAGTTTAATTCAATGGAAGCATTACGATGAGAAAGATAGGTTGATCTAAGCAATAATCACACAAGTTCAGATTATTTAACCTAGGTTGTATTTTCCAATTGCAATCTCTGATCACAATTTTGCTACTAATGATTGGAAATTCATGACAATTACGGATCAAGATTTCTAATCTAGCAATAGACAACAACAGATTATATTCAGTTGGCCATTCCAAATACAATCAGTAAGCAATCATAAGCATTAGATATGGGAAATACAAGCAACTTCAATTAGAGAATTGGATAACAATTTCTTACACAATCAACTCACAAAATCCATATCAAGGGCTTTGAAATCACCCTCAACCAATTCAGATTTAGTTACACATATTCAATCAGAATAACAAATACAATACAGAGAAATTCCAGAATTGAAAAGGAAAGAAAGAACTTAGCAAATTCTTTGAAAATCTTCTTTGTAGATGAATCTTCTTGGAATTGTAGTTCCTCCTCTTTCAAAATCTTCTTTCTCCTTCAAGAACTCCAAGGGATGAGAGAAATCCAGAAATGCTGCCTCCTCCCACGTTTTCCCCTCTTCAAGTTATAAAAATAAAACCCTAAAATGTGTTTAAATACTCTGCTACAGTAACTTGCTACAGTGCCCCGTATTTAATAACATGCTACAGTGATATATGGAATTACAAATATACACTTCTCATACCATTTTTATCACAACTTTCGGTACACTACATAAATTCGTGAACCGTAAATTTCTCCAGAAAATAGACTTCGAGAGCTTTTCAATGGTATATAGCATGTTATCCGGTTAATTGTATATCGATACAATCAACTCCAAGAAATTGGTTGACTAGCAGAGGTGAAAATGAAGGGTTTTACTCCAATTTTGTGTAAGTCCCTCCAAAACTCCTACAAACATCAAAAACCACACAAAAACATAAAAATACCAAGGAATATAGCAAAGAAACATGGACGAATTGATATGAAAATGATATATAAATAGACACTTATCATCAACGTGTGACCATTGCATGTGCCATGCACATAATGATTTTTGGACCAACTTGTGATAAAACAAGAATATTATTTTGTTTATTATTTTACTGTTTCTAGAAGTATATTTTAGGAAGTATTTGATTTATGATAGATATCTTCTTAGATTAGGACATTATTTAATCTATCACTATCATAAAATAGGAGAATATCTATTTGTGTCCTAACTTCTTTAGAAGTTAATTATATCACTTCCTATTATATTTGTCTTTATCTTATGTGAGTTTGATTATGATTTTTACAGGAATCTAAAGAGATTTTGATCAGGCTTCCCACTGTATATATCGTTATGTTTTCATAACATATATGTATGTTGGTTGTGTGAGTTTATTTCATGGCATTCCAAGGATTAAGAGGAGAGCTTCAACGCAAATTGGAATGCTTTATTGATTTTATTTTATGAGTGTTTTATTCATGTATGAGAGGTTGTAATCGTGCATGAATCTTTGATTAGGTGTGTCCGAGTTAGTAAACACTTGAAAGAACTTGCGAGTTAAGTGTTTATGTAATTCAGTGTCAGATATCATGGTTATGATTTACTTAACAGTGTGTTGTTAAGTTATCTACGAGAGAGAGTGAGCAGTGTCACTAGAGTTTAAGATCTTGACAAGATTTTGTTTTACAAAGATTAGGTCAGTGTGTGAGAGTGAGTCAGCACTTTAAACGATCCTAAAGATTGTACAAATAAGAACTTAGTGAATTGCAGCTCTAAAGCTGTCCGTAGATGTAGGTTTTATAACCGAACCACGTAAAATCCTTCTTTGCCGATTTACATTACAGTTTACTATTATATTTCTTATAACTGCATACTTCCAGAACTTACAATTGGTATCAGAGCAGATTCACTGATAGAATAGTGAAGAAACGATCGCGTTGATCTGGAAGGATGGAGTTTATTCGCAATGGAGGATCAAGAACACAGCCAACTATTCTTGATGATGGTAATTATCAATATTGGAAGGTAAAAATGATGATGTATATCAAATCTCTTAATGACAGGGCATGGACTAGTGTGCTTAAAGGATGGACACCGCCAACAAAGTTGAATGCTTTTGGTGATGCTGAACCCAATCCTAAGGAGGAATGGACTGATAAAGAATATCGACGTTCAATTTGGAACTCAAAGGCTCTCAATGCAATTTTTGTTGCTGTGGACTTAAATAATTTTGGACAAATTTCAAGGTGCAAAGTGGCCAAAGAAGCTTGGGACATTCTTGAGGTAAAACATGAAGGTACTACATCTATTAAAAGATCTAAATTGATGAGACTGAATTCTCAATTTGAAAATTTAATGATGCATGACGATAAGTCAATTTCAGAGTTTTACTTTAAGATATATCGCATCACAAATTCTGCATACATGCTTGACAAAACTTTCACTGATGTAGAAATTGTTAGCAAAATTATCAGATCTGCTCCAGATAAATTTCAAACTAAAGCCATTGAGGAAGCTAAAAACACTGATGAGATGAGGGTTGATGAACTGATTGGCATTCTTCAAAACTTTGAAATTAATCAGAGTACTAGGAAGCAAAAAGAAAAAAGCATTGCATTCAATGTTAAAACTGAAAAATCTGATGATGAAAGTATTGATGAATTTGATGAAACAGATTCTAAATAGATTGCTTTTCTAACAAAAAATTATGTCAAGTTCATGAAAAAGAATTTCAGGAAAAAGAATCAAGGAAAGCCATCAAACTCAAATGAAGACAAGTTCAGAAAATTCAACAAGGAGAATGACAAGAAGAAATTGAAGCAACCTGATAAGAAAGGACAGATTTAGTGTTATGAATGTTCAGGTTATAGGCATATTCAATCTGAATGTGCTAATCTCAAGAAGAAAAACAAAGGCTTGACAGCTACCTGGAGTGATGAATTCGAATCTGATTTAGAAGATCAAGAATGCATGAGTAACTTTGTTGCATTCACAGCATCAGCAGCTGATAAAGGGAAAGCTGTTATGATTGACATATCAGAACACTGTAGAACCAATGCTGATCATTCAGATGAAGAAAATGATCTAGAATACTATGAAGAGTTGCAAGAAACTTATAATGCACTCTATAGCGAATGGTTGAGTCAGAAAGAGGAAATCAAAACTTTGAAGAAGGAGATTGAAGTTCTGAAATGTGAAAAATCATATGCTGCAAACCGTATCACAGAACTGGAGATTGTTTTGACAGACAAAACAACACATATTGAGAAAATCACAATAGAATTGATTGAGAGCAAAAGATGTGTTGATCAACTCACAATTGGGTAAGCTAAACTTGATCAGTTCTTGAGTCTTGAAAGAGACAACTCCAACAAACATGGATTGGGATATTCAGAAGGTAATGTTGCATCCTCATCAACAACAGTGTTTGTAAAAGCTTCAACATTAGGTAAAAATTCTGAACCTAACTCAATAAGGTCAAGTCCTAGTTCAAAAAGCAATGAAACATTTGTTTCTCCTCTGAGTTCTTTCAAATCCAATCCTGAAAAGGTAAGAAAATTCATTCCAATTTGTTATTTTTGTTGTAAAAAAGGACATATTAGGTCTAGATGCTTTAAATTGTTGAATCTTTTGCATAAAAGATCACAATAGTTCAAACTATTACCAAAGTTACAACTGCAGTGGGTTAAGAAAGAGAAGACAATATGCAATGTTGCTCTTACTGCTCTTAAACATTCTTCTAACAATATATGGTATTTTGACAGTGGTTGTTCCAAGCAAATGACTGGAAATAAATAGTTTTTGAAAAATTTTGAAGCATGTAGGGAAGGAAATGTCACTTATGGAGATGGAGCAAATAGTAAGATCATTGGCAAAGGCACTTTGAATGTCAAAGGCCTACCTAACTTCCAAAATGTCTTGCTAGTTGAAGGTTTGAAAGCTAATCTAATTAGTATTAGTCAGATATGTGATGACAAGTATATTGTTAATTTCACACAAAACAAATGTATGGTCTTAGATAATTTTGGAAAATGCATTTTAGAAGGAAAGAGATCTTCAGATAATTGTTATTTGATCAAAATTGCATTTCAAGCTAAGATTTTAGATTTGGAATTGTGGCATAAAAAATTAGGACACTTAAATTACAAAGACTTGGTTAGATTAACTAAGTTAGGTGTTGTAAGAGAAGTTCCTAAATTTAATGACAATGTAAATGAAATTTGTGGACCATGTCAAATGGGAAAACAAATTAGGAGTTCACACAAATCCAATCCATATCTTAGCACATCCAAAATACTTGATTTGCTTCACATGGATCTTATGGGTCCCATGCAAATTGAAAGCATCACAGGTAAGAGATACATATTTGTTTGTGTGGATGACTTTTTTGGATATACTTGGTTGATTTTATTAAAGAAAAATCTGATACTTTTGAAGCTTTCAGGAATCTTTGTGTTAAGCTTGAAAATGAGTAAAACAGGAACATTGGCAGGATAGTGAGAATAAGAAGTGACCATGGCAAGGAATTTGAAAATGTTAGCTATGCTGACTTTTGCAAATATCATGGAATTGATCATGAATTTTCAGCTCCCAAAACCCTCAAACAAAATGGTATTGTGGAAAGGAAGAATAGAACTCTTCAAGAGATGGCTAGAGTGATGCTCAATAGCAAAAAGTTGACCAAAAGGCTATGGGCTGAAGCAATAAGCACTGCTTGTTATATTTCAAATAGAGTATTTCTAAGACCTGGCACTAACCAGACACCTTATGAAAATTTGAAAGGTAGAAAACCTAATTTGAAATATTTTCATGTTTTTGGATGTAGGTGTTACATCTTAAATGACAGAGAGCTGTTAGGAAAATTAGATCCAAGAAGTGATGAAGGAGTTTTTGTGGGATATGCACAAAACAGCAAAGCATTTCAAGTTTACAATCTTCAAACTGAGGCAGTCATGAAATCTGCAAACGTAGTATTCACAAGAGGAAAGCATAATTAGCTTTACAGTAGATACAAAAAAATCATATTCTGACAGCAACAGTAAGAAAGATGATTCAGTTATGAAAGAGGAAACAACTGATGTTACATCAGACACAACAATGAAAACTAACAACTCAGATTTGAACAAAGACTTAATCAGAAACAAAGATGAAAGGAAAGATCCACCCACTTGGATTCAGAAGGCACATCCAACCAGCTCTATCATTGGAACACCAGATGGCATGATGAAAACCAGGAGCAAGGTAAGAAATCAAGTAAGATTCGCATGTTATATTTCATTAGTTGAACCAAAGAATGAGAAAGAAGCTTTAAAAGAAGATGTTTGGATTCAGGCAATACAAGATGAACTTAATCAGTTTAAGAAGTATGAGAATTAGTTCCTATATTAGAAAATGCAAATGTCATTGGAACTAAATGGATATTCAAAAATAAAACTGATGAAAGTGGTCAAGTAGTAAGAAATAAGGCTAGGCTAGTAGCATAAGGTTACACTCAAGTAGAAGGCATAGACTTTAATGAAACCTTTGCACCAGTAGTTAGACTTGAGTCAATCAGATTACTACTTGCAATTGCTTGTTAGCTTGATTCTAAATTGTACCAAATGGATGTTAAAACAACATTTTTAAACGGCTATCTCAATAAAGAAGCTTTTGTTGAACAGCCTAACGGTTTTGAAGATCCTAAACATCCTGATTTTGTGTACAGATTTTATAAAGCTTTGTATGGATTGAAACAAACTCCTAGAGCTTGGTATGAAAGGTTGACAAATTTCTTGATCAACAGAGGTTATAGAAGAGGTAGCAATGATGAAACTTTGTTTATCAAACATGCATCTAACTATTTTATCGTTGCTCAAATATATGTTGATGACATTGTTTTTGGATCAACTAACAAAAACAAAATGAGTTTGTTAAGTTGATGCAGGAAGAGTTTGAGATGAGCATGGTAGGAGAATTAAATTTTTTTTTTGGATTACAGGTTAAGCAAATGAATGATGAGATATTCATATCTCAATCAAAATATGCTAAAAATCTTGTAAAGAAATTTGGGCTTGAGAATTCAAAACCAATGAAAACTCCTATCAGTACTAAGCTCAAACTTTCAAAAGACAATGCAGGAAAAGAGGTTGATGCAAGTTTGTATAGAAGCATCATTGGCAGTTTGTTATATCTTACAGAAAGTAGACCAGACTTATGCTTTAGTGTAGGAATTTGTGCAAGAATTCAAGCAAATCCCAAAGAATCACATCTGGCAGCAGCTAAGAGAATCATCAGGTATGTACATGGAACCCATGATTATGGTACATGATTTTTTAAAGATACAAATGTTTATCTTGCAGGGTTTAGTGATGCTGACTGGGTAGGAAATGCAAATGACAGAAAAAGTACATCAGGAGGATGTTTTTACCTTGGTACTAACTTAGTTTCTTGGCACGGCAAAAAGCAGAATTCTATTTCCTTGTCTACTGCTGAAGCTGAATACATAGCAGCAGGAAGTTGTTACATACAACTACTATGGATGAAGAAAATGTTGAGTGATTATGGTATTGAACAGAAACCTATAATTGTGTTTTGTGATAATACTAGTGCTATAAATATTTCCAAAAATCTTGTTCAGCATTCTAGAACAAAAAACATTGACATAAGATACCATTTTATAAGGGAACTTGTAGAGTCTAAGGTGATACACATTGAACACATCTCCACTGATTAACAATTGGCTGACTTGTTCACTAACGCATCGGATATAACAAGACTTGAGAATCTAAGAAAGGTCTTAGGCATTTGTCAGTTATCTGAATAAACACTACTTGCTGTTATGTTAATTATATCCACAATATTATAAGTTCTCTTCCAATTTAGCATGTGTGAGCTGTGAAAAAATTGTGTGAACGGTAAAGATATTGGTTTAAAATAAAAAATACAGAGAGGGCTACCAATATATGATGTGTGAAAGCCATCATTGAGAGTAACCTCAGGGTATCTAAGAAATATGTTGAGGTCACCTACTCAAATGAAAAGGGCTACCTCTATACTGTGTGAAAGCTATTGTGTTTATAATCCAATGGGATTAAAATATGTCAAAATAATATTTTTGACATCTCAATCAATTGAAAAGATAGATGAAAATAGCTTTCATGTGAAAATAATTAACAGCTCTGAAATATGCTGTCTTAGAATAATTCATATGATGTTCAGATATTGTTGTTATGTTAACTTTAACTGTTTTCTGTTATGTTTTTCATATCATATGATGCTCTTTGTGCCTATCTGAAATTTGATTTATCTTGTGTGTCTATGTGTCAAAAATGACATGTCAGCTTTATTGAATTGAGAGGGAGAAAATTCAATGGCAGGAATCCTAACTCTATTAGAATTCCTTATTTTGATGAAAATCAAATTTTGAATTCCTATTCATTAATGATTTTTATTAAGCTCTTTTTGGAAAAGGATTTAAAATTAAATTTTTGTGGGAAACGAAAATAAATTAAAAATTAGCCCTTCCCAAGTATATTACGAAACAATTAGGGCTTCTCCTATTCATACCACACCTAATCAACAGTTTCACCATTCTCTCTCGTCTTGCTTCGCTCTGCTTTGAGAAATTTTTGCAGACTTGAAACCCTAACAATGGCGACAACTTCTAATTCTTCAAAGACCAACAGTTCCTCATCTTCCCAAAACTCCTCTGGTTACAACAGTAGCAATAGTGTACAGTCGTCTTCTTCGCAACAGCCTCATGCAGAGATCCTGATTGATCATGCCATGAGTGAAGACGAATTGATTCCAGTCAAGAAGATGAAAGATAAGGTGAAATCGAAGTTTAACAAATTCATCACAGCAGTCGTCAAGCAAAAATTCTTTAAGTACACTTTAAAAAGGAAATTGCAGGTGGAAAGGCCAATGAAGCTGACACATTTTAACAACTATGGGTTGAGTGAGCTTCTTTAATCTATATACTGGACTTGTGCGGTAAACAATTTCCTACCCCCTGTGAAGTCATTAATTCAGTAGTTCTGTGCCAATATCTCTACTTCCATTGATGATCCAAAAAGTTATCATTATCATAGAGTATATTGTAGAGGAAAGTTTGCGAAATTCTCACTGAATATCATAAACACATTCTTTGATATACCAATAGAAAGTTTGAATCTTTGGATGAGAATTTTGATATGGCTACAGTGATAAAAGAGTTGACTAGTAGAGGAGACATAGATTGGAATCCAAGGGATGGAATTGACCAGCAATATCTCAAAAAGAAGTATAGGGTAATGCATAAGATTGCATAATTTAACTGGCTTCCCTCATCACACCAAAACTAAGTCAAGGAAGATAGAGTGAAGTTTTTGTTCTGTTTGGGCACCAATAGACCTATTAATTTTGGCTTGCTAGCTTATAGAATGATTGTTCAAACTACTCCATACAAATCTGAGTATCATTTACTGGTTTTTCCTTGTTTAATTCAAGGAATTCTAGCACAAAATGGAATCCCCATAAGTCCTAAAGAACACACTGAGATTCTATCCAAGTCAATCACCAAAGGTTTTCTTCATCGTTTGCATGATAAAACTGATCTCCCTACACTAGAACCAAAACCCAGGAGAGTCCAGAAACATCCCATGAGCAATGTAGAAGAACAACTTGCTTTGATAAATTCTGTCTTGATTGATATTATGCAGGATCTTAAAGACATCAACGCAAAACAATATGTTTTGGAGGCCAAGCTTGCAGGACAATCTAGTGCTGCAGAAGAACCACGGCCTATGGAAATTAAAAATGTTGTTCCTGAGAAGTCTGCAGAGCATATACCAGAACTAATGCACCATTGCTTGCAGCAACTGAGCAAATACCTACAGAATATCCTACTGAACAAACTGCTACTGAGACTGACATAATAGCAGAGAAGAAGAAAAAGAAGAAGAAATTCACGACAACAGCAAAGGGGTTGAAAGAAAAGAAAAAGGTTAAATTGGTGAAGAAACTATCTGACAAGAGGAAAAGAAAATTGATTCAATAGCACTAGCTTTAAGAGATGAATCCTTGTCAAATGAACCACAACAAGCAGAAACCGAGTTGAAATTGTCTTCACCAACTACTGAGGCAGACCCTCATGTTTCTCCAGTTCCTAAAACAGAACATCATGACTCTCCACCATCAACATAGTCACCCCTACCTGAAGCCACAACCACACCACCTGCAGAACACACCCAGGAATCCCCTCCTACAGTAGACACAACTGCACCAACCATACCACTACCATTTATTCTTGTAGAAGCATCACTGGTACCTTTATCACAACCTGCTGTTATGTTGCCAACAATAGAAACCAGTGCTGAACGCCTTGATAAGGAGATTCGCAAGATTGTGGTTGAAGTTACTGCCACTTCCTCTGAGACAATTGAAGCACTGCCCGCTCTTGTGCCCACTGAGTAGCCTACACCCACTACTACTGGCAAACGGTACACAATGAAGGCTGGCAAGATTAAGAAGCGCTCTAGTAGTTCTTCTTCCCCACCTGTTTGCAAGTCTCCAAGACTATGTTAGTTTTTGACAACTTGTCCTAAAATCAAGGGGGAGAAGGAGGAGTTTCTGATCTGACATAACTTTGTTTTGTTTCTGTTCAGTTTTCTATTTTGATTTGATACTGCTCATTCTAATCCTGTTTGATATTTTGTTGCTTCTTCTTCTCAAGGGCAGTATGTAAGAAGTAAGAGAGAGTAAGAACTTTTTATGCATGGTGTTTCTGCTTTGTGTTATTAACTTATTTTTACTGTGCTTTGTGTTATTCTCTACCTAGTTCAGTTGATGTATGTTTTTGTTTACTTTGATTGCTCTAATCATGATTTGGTTGAAGTGTTGTTTAACATGTTTGTCAACTACACTTTGTGGTGTTTTTGTAGGATAAACATATTCAGACCTTGTTCTGTTATGTAATTTGTAACTACAAACTATTGTTATTTCCTTAGGCATGATATTTTTGTTTACTAGATCATGATTGCTTATAGTTATATCTAACTTATTTCCGTGTGATTTTCTTTGATCAGAAATAGTATAGTGTTTTCATCACAAGTTGCCAAAAAGGGGGAGATTGTTGGTGTCAACGTGTGACCATTGCTTGTGCCATGCACATGATGATTTTTGGAATAACTTGTGACAAAACAAGAATATTATATTGTTTATTATTTTACTATTTCTAGAAGTATATTTCAGGAAGTATTTGATTTATGATAGATATCTTTTTAGATTAGGATATTATTTAATGTATCATAAATATAAGAATATCTATTTGTGGCCTAACTTCTTTAGGAGTTAATTATATCACTTCCTATTATAGTTTTCTTTATCCTAATGTGAGTTTGATTAGGATTTTTACAAGAATCTAAGGAGATTTCGATCAGGCTTTCCACTATATATATCGTTATGTTTTCATAACATATATGTATGTTGGTTGTGTGAGTTTATATCATGGCATTCCAAGGATTAAGAGGAGAGCTTCAATGCAAATTGGAATGCTTCATTGATTTGATTTTATGAGTGTTTTATTCATGTATGAGAGGCTGTAATCGTGCATGAATCTTTGATTAGGTATGTCCGAGTTAGTAAACACTTGAGAGAACTTGCGAGTTAAGTGTTTATGTAATTCAGTGTTAGATGTCGTGGTTATGATTTACTTAACAGTGTGTTGTTAAGTTATCTGCGACAGAGAGTGAGCAGTGTCACTAGAGTTTAAGATCTTGGCAAGATTTTGTTTTACAAAGATTAGGTCAGCGTGTGAGAGTGAGTCAACACTGTAAACGATCCTAAAGATTGTATAAACAAGAACTTAGTGAATTATAGCTCTAAAGCTGTTCGTGGATGTAGGTTTTATAATCGAACCACGTAAAATCCTCCTGTGCTGATTTACATTATAGTTTACTGTTATATTTCTTATAACTGCATACTTCCAAAACTTACCCGAAGTAATTAGGATATATGAGTTTACTCAATATTAGTTTGCTTGATTGAGGAGGTTTGTACATCATGCTACTTCCCTTGGGTCTCGTTGAGATAAATCTGCCTGACCTAGGCAGCTTGCACATCATGCTTCCAATCTTATAAGTGTTGGGCCTTTTTTTTTATGCGGTTATCCCCAGTATTTCATATTGTATTGTGTTTCTACAAAACCTGATTACTTTTAGACTTTACTCTATTATGGATTGTACTTCTTTCAAGAAAATGTTTTATGTTTCATGTATGCATGATGTCTATCTTAATAATTTTTTCTAGCTATATGCTTCTTGCTTGGACTAGATGAGTCACCAGCAGATCGAGTGTTTAGAGCGAGAGGTTGAGTGTCTTCATGCTCAGGTTACTGCTTCTTCAATTGATGCTAATGTAATGGTGATGATGAGTAAGGACTATCGCCATCGACTTTCTTTTTTTCTCTTCTACTTCTCTTTCAACGCCTCTTCTTATGTTTTCTAACATGTTTAAGGCCATTCTCAAGGCTCTTTAGTTTCTTCTGAAGCTTTTAAGGGATGATTACTAGAAGCGACGCAATTCCAACGATCTCCACAATTTGAAGTTCCTTCGGCATGTGACGCTTGAAGTTCCTTTTTTAAGAAATGCATGACCTTTTGGAATCCTTATAATCATGTCTTCCGTTTCAACAAGCAAGAGCTTTGCCACCTGTATGAGGAATTCTTTGCCATACTTGACTATCATTCATCTAGTTCTGAGAGCATCATTTTTGCCTATTGTTGAGACACCATCGATGTTTGATCTTGCCAACTACTTTGACTTTTTTATTTCTACCATGGGTATTCACATCAGAGGTGGTGGAGTGGCCTTATCTTCCATCATGCCTTTGCTTGAAATGATGGATAGAACCTCGCCTAGTTGGCTTCGCCTTCTTCAGTTTTGCCTTCTTGCACAGTTTCTATTGGTCTCATTAGACGGTCTTAGAGATCCACATCTTATGACCATCATTCCTCAAATGGGCCCCAGTTTCATAGTAGTTCCCTTAATTCTAGGGGAGACATTGATCGGACTAGATCGAGTTAGGATTGATCCGAGTCTGAGGTTTAGTGGCAGTCTTTTGCTTTTTCAGGTATTTTCCTTTTAACCCTAATTTTTGCCTAAGTTGCCCTTTCGGGTTTTCAACTTAGCGGGTTTTTTAATGCTCTAATTTTTGCCGAATCCACCTTTTTGAGTTTTCAACTTAGCGAGCTTGCCTTAAATTTTGCCTGAGCTGCCTTTTTTGGGTTTCCAACTCAACGGGTTTTTCTTTTTCTTTTATGCCCTAACTTTTGCTTGGGCCCTTTTTGGGTTTTCAACTCAACGGTCTTTCTTTTTTTTGTTCTATGCCTTAACTTTTGTCTAAGCTGCCCTTTCGAGTCTTCAACTTAGCGGGCTTACCTTAATTTTTGCCTAAGCCGCATTTTCAAGTTTTCGACTTAGTAGATTTTTTCTTATTTTTCTTTGCTTTTGTTTCTTCTCTTTTCAGATTTGGTTATAAGAGAGGCTATCTATTCTAGCACTGCTTGAGGGGAATATTTCTTGCTTTAGCCTCAACTTCATATGAGGAGGAGGCTTGAAAGACGTTCTTCTTGGATCGACTGGCTTTAAGTCATTCTTGATACTCAGATTTGTTAGCAGTGTCAATGGTGGAGGCTGAAGCATGTGACAGTAGGGACCTATATCGCATGCATACCTTTAGCGGGTTTCACCCACAGTTCATTCTACGATCCTGCTAGACTGCATCGGTAGTATGGACTTAAGTAGAGAATCGTGGATTCACAGACTGCTTTCGATCCTCGAAGACTGTTTGCTTGTTATCCAGAACATGTGAAGTATTCATGATTGCATCGGACCATCGAGAGGAATATATTCCATGATCCTGATTTTGAGACAGATGACTAGTACAAGGACTGGATGACCTTCCAGGTTTCTTTTCTTGATCCTACTATTCGAGCTAGATGGTGTTGTGAGTAATACAGTGAGCCTATTCGTAGTCCAATGAAGAGACAAAGATGACATTGACAGTTTCACCGTTAGCTTAGATCTTAGATGCTTTCCTTTTTTCATCATGCAAAAATAATAAGACATCTCAAGGGCATATTTGTTTCCAAACAATTTCATTTCATTGATAAAAGTATAATTGTTTGTTCTTCGAGCAATATGTGCACAGTGAGACAACTCCTCTCATTAATTAGCCATTTCTGATATTCTAATTAATTATTTTTCTCTCACACTTTTTCTCTTTTTTTCCCTTTTTCCTTTTTTCTTTTTTTTTTTACACATAGTATTTCTTCAGCCTGTCCATGTCAATAGGCTTGGTAAATTCATTTGCTTCCATGTCTGAGAGGATGACAGCTCCTCGGACATGACCTTAGTCGCAATGAATGGGCCCTCTTAGTTGGGCTTCAACTTCCCTCTCGGATCAAACACTACTAGCCTGGCCTATTTAAGGACCAATTCTTTTTCTTTGAACTTCATTGTCTTTATTCTCTTGTTAAAGGCTTGACCAACCCGCTTCTAGTAGAACTACATGTGATATCTAGCCTTCATTCTTTTTTCATCAATCAAGGCCAACTATTGACATCTATTGTGAACCCACTCCCCTTTAGGCATTTTTGCTTCCATCAGAACTCTCGTTGATTTCATTTTTATCTCAATTGGTAGGATTACTTTTGAACCATATACTAGCGAGAAAGGCGTCATGCTTGTTGAACTTCTAGGTGTTGGTCCATAACCCCACAACACAAACAGCAGCTTCTCTACCCAATCTTTGTATGTCTGCATTATCTTGGCCAACATTTTCTTGATGTTTTTATTGGCCACTTCTACTGCTATGTTTGCTTGTGGCTGAGATGGAGATGACTTATGGTGTTTAATCCCATAATTTTCAAATAAGGATTTAGTCTCAACCTGGAAATGAACCCCATTGTCAGTCACGGTACGATGCAGCACTCCAAATCTGCATATGATGTTCTTCTCAATGAACTTTTCAAAACTGCTTTACCCCCAGTTTACTGTAAGACTCAACTTCTATCCATTTGGTGAAGTAGTCAATCACCATTACCACATATATGTGATCATTAGGGGTTGACGGCCTTATCTTGCCTATAATGTCAATCCCCCATGCTGTAAAGGGCCATGGTGCCACCGTTCCTTGTAACTCCAAGGGTGACTGGTCAATCAAATTTTCATTGACTTGGCACTGGTGACATCTCTTCACAAATTGGACATAATCTGTTTTCATGTTAGCTAATAAAAGCCTTGTCTTATTATATTCTTCGCAAGCATTAGTCAATTCATGACTGGCACACATACACCATTATGGATTTCTTTCATAAGCCTTATAGCTTCTTTCTCATCAACACATTTCAATTACATCCTTTCCTGCTGTGAATGGGACTTTCATCCCGTTAGAGCGTTTACGACCATGACATTATGTCAAAGCCTCTTTCGAGACTTAAGGAAAAACAAACAAGTCGTGAGCATGTCTAAAGAAATGAAGTCTCCATCCAATTATTCAATTGAGAATGAATGGAGGCAATCTGATCTCTCGCTTACCTAAACTACCCTCATCCCTTCAAAGACAGGTTTGGGAAGTTAGGTAGGAGCCATTCACCTTGCTCGAATCAAAATCTGGCCCCTACTAAGGTATACCAAATTAGAATAGCTTGTGCCGTTATATAGTCAACTTAAGTTGTTCATTTTACACACACTCCATTGTTATCTTCCTTAAACATGTAAGGTGATTATTCAATCAAATAATAGTTATATATTCATCCATAGAAAGAGGGAAAAGAATAGAGTTACATTTTCGTCAAACATGGGGGAAGGGGAAAAGGATTACATCACTTTGTTTTTCAACAATAAAATAAATTCTATAAAATATATGTTCATCAACAATATAAATTCAAATATTAAACACAAATGGTCCATTTGAGACCCAATAGATGATGAATTCCTCACTACCATATGTGAGTCTATTCAATATCTATCAAACCTCTACAAGTGTATTTAAACATTCAGATGCAAGACGCCCTCGAGTTAAGAACTTTGAGTTCAGGTGCAAACTCTCTCCAGAGCCCATTGAAATTCAAGTTGAATATGAGTGGACTCCAAAATATTGCCCCAAATGTTGCCAGTTTGGTCATCATTGTCCAGAACCGGTAAAGACTTCAAGTCCAGATAAGAATGAGGCTAGCACCTCTGATAGTGCCCATTTGAGGAAAGAAAAGGATGTGACCAAGGTCACTGATTGCACCAAAATAGTTACTACTCCAGAAATTTCTGCAGTGCAAGTTGAGCCTCCGAAGGCTACTACAGTTCCGAGTGCAGAGTCAGTTTCAGATTCTGATTCTCCATCTCCTTTTGCGACTGACGAGGGCAGACTTTTGGGCACTATCAAGTGTTCTACGAATCGCGAGGCATCTATGCGGATACCTCCTGAGTCTTCTCGTACTCGTTTTGAGCCTTTGAATGGGCTTAGTGAGGATGATCAATCTGATAGGATTGACCATACTCATTCGGACACCCCAGCTACCCCGGTAAAGAAGGGTAAGAAGAAGAAAAACAAGAAGGGTTAAAGCTCTTGTATTTTTATGTTTTAGACCGTTTGTGATCATTTCTCTTCTATGTTGTTAAGGTCCGTTTGTGGCTTTTTTACTTTGTTTTAGGCTGCTTGTGGCCTTCATTTTCTATCTTTTTTTTGGATTGTATGTTTGGACTTTACGTCCTTTTGTAATTCTTGGGGTATGCCCCTTGGATTTTTGTACATTATAACTTTTTTGGATTTATATTACTAAGTAACTTTTCCAAAAAAAAGTATTTAAACATTCAATTAGGCATTTATTCTAAGTAATGATCTCTCATCATCAATGTGATTCCACCATCACTTCAGGGCATCATACAATTACACTTCTTAACATGATAGATTTAGGAATAAATCAATTAATTAAAATTCAATACAACGCCATAATCTAATATCATGGCACTTCGATCTAGATTCGATAATTCTATCAAATTCATATCAATTCATTAGGGATCATGGCATTTCTACCCTAAGCATGGTCATCATGGCATATTCTAGCCTAAATATGGCATTTCTAACCTAATTCAAATAATCGAAATCAAACAAGACTATTCTAGTCCCAAACCAAGCATTCAAGGGGGCAATATGGTAATTCTTACCTATTCTATGCTATTTCCAACATACATTAAAGCAATTATAAGTTTTCCTTAGCATGATTCTAATCATGTGCTCCTAAGCATGTTTCGAAGCATTCTCAAAGAAATTAAACCCCTAATCATGATTCTAGATAAAGGAGGGAAAGCAGACTTTACCTCAACACGCTTATCCATCTGGCAAAACAAATAAGGGCTATAACAATTCATAATAACCATAGCATGCTTCTAGACATCAAAATAAAACCTGTACATGCTTATTCTAAAGATAAACCAATCTAGACGTTGCTTAATTCTAAGCAAGAAAAATAAAAGAGAAAATAGGAGGGAGAAGAGAAATCTGCTCTTAAGACGTATCCTTTCTAGGTTTAGAGCAATATAAAATGCCCAAAAAGCTTTAGACTAGAAAAGACTTGACATATGAGTGTTGCAATCCATGGGTTTCATGATAGATCATAAAGGAGTGCAAATTGTTACAATGATCAAGAGTGCACATGAACCAAAATGAGGGGCAATTTTGACAAATAACTGGTATTGATGTGGACAGCATTAATTTTCAGGATTTATGTCCGTAAAAGATCTTGCAGTCAGCTTTTTGACACATTTTACGGTGTGTCATTTGGAGTTCTCTATAGAAGGTTATGACTATTTCTTCACATCTGGTTCGTAATTAATGCAGTATTAAGTTTACTCAAGAATTAGAGTTTTCTAGCTTAGTTATTTGCGCTTTTATTATTTATTAAGTTTATTTATGAGTCTTAGTCAATAATTTAATGGTCAATGTATTAGTTGAGCCATAATTGTTGAACACATTTTATTATTGTCTTTTACCTATGCTTGGAGGGTTGTTCCAAGATATTTAAGTCCTAAAGCTGTGTATTCAAGGAAAAAAACGGTTTTGATTCTAATTTTAATGAAATTTCAGTGTTTATACTGATGTCTCTTTAACTCTGTATCTCTTGGTGGATTCCATAGAGTGGTGAGTTAGTTTGAGCCCTGTATCCTTAGTTTACATCCTTGGGTGGTGAATTCTCTGTATCCCATTAGTGTTTACTTTGGTGGTGAGCTTGTTATCCTTTCAAAGAGTGTTTGTTAGGTTCCATTTTGTTTGTTCTGGCCATTGGTTGAGTTGTTTATCAATTTGAAGATCCTATCTTGATCTGTTACAATTCAGTAGCCCGGCAGCAAGACTTCTCGAATTCTCCAGCACGTCTTCAAGAGGGAAAAAAGAGGATTTTTGGATCATGATGTGTGTTGCAAAGTAAGGAGGGGGCGTTTATTGTGAATGAGGCTTTCATCCCGTCAAAGCATTTGTGATCATGACATTGTGTCAAAGCCTCTTTCGAGACTTAAGGGAACACAAACGGCCTATGGGCACATCTAGAGAAATGGAGTTCCCACCCAAATGTTCAATTGGGAATGAATGGGGGCAATCTAATCCCTTGCTTCAAGACCTAAACTACCCTCATCCCTTCTGAGCCATTTGCATTGCTTGGATCAAAATCCGACCTCCACTACGGTATACCAAATTAGAATAGCTCATGTTGCTATACAGTCTACCTAAGTTGTTCATTTTATGCATACATTGTTCATTTTATCTTCTTTTAGCATGTGAGGTATATTCAACCAATACAATGATATTCATGCAAAGAAAGAGGAAGGAGAATTGAATTACATTTCCTTTCAAACATGAAGGATAGGGGATAGGATTACATTATTCTTCAATAATAAAACAAGTTCTATTTCTAAACACTTCAAAATATTACATTCATTCCATTCATAGCATTCATTGAAATTTAGTATAAACATTCGATTCGAGATTTAATAAATGGTGAATTCCTCAACATTCATAGCATTCTTGCCTTATGACTTCCATGAGAACAAGATGTGTGTGTCGTTTTCCAGTGCTCACAGTTGGTTTTTAGAGATAGAGAATGAGGCTATCAGAAATAGGATTATTACTACTAGTTTTTATGAGTTTATAACTTGTCTTTCATATGTCCCTCGGTACATTGATCACTGAGCGTTAGCCGCTTTATGCGAGAGGTGGATGGACACGACCTACACATTCCATCTTCTGGTTGGTGAGATGACTATCATGCCTCTCGACTGTCGCTCTGACTGGCCTTCCATGTGAAGCTAAGGTCATTCCTATTAACACTTGTATCACAAACTCAAGAGATTAGCAGAACTTGTTCCGATAACTTCTTGGGTGTGAGGTGAAGGTCAAGGGTAAAGTTGTAATTCAATATGCTACACTATATGAGTATTCAAAGAGGAGATCCAGCCTGACTCTAGTTGAGGTGGATCAATATGCACGTAGCTTCATCGTGCATCTGCTCGGTACGATGCTCTTTGATTGCTGATGGTGAGATAAAATTTTTTTCTACATCTTGATCAAGAAAAGACAACAAACCATCAAAAAAATTATTGACATTTAACAAACCAATGGGTTTCCGATGGATGTTTAGCTGTGCCCAAGAGGTGATTTGAAATATCTCCTCTAATGTACCATAACCACCCGGCAAAGCTATAAATGCATCGGACTTAACAACCATATGTGCAATACGCTCATGCATGCTAGAGACTTGTAACTCTTCCCCGATTGTGTTGCCTACGATATCTCGTACAGCTAATAGTTTAGGGATAATGCCGAGAACTTTGCTCCCTCCTAGGGATGCAGCTGTTGACACACACCCCATTAACCCAAGACTACCCCCTCCATAAATCAAATGAATACCCCTCGCAGCTAATGTCCTACCAAGATCAAGAGCTGCTGTTGTAAACTCTCCATCTTTACCAAATTGCGATCCACAAAATACGCATATATTTTGGAATCGCCGAATTGGTGTTTTCTCCATTTCTACAAGTGCTCTAACCTTGTGTAAGACAATGATGCACGTTAGGTAATATGCTTTTCAAGTGCAAGACAGGTTATGAAATGACATTTGAAAATATGCAGAATGGATATATACACACGTAAAACTCTCAAATTTGACACATGGGGACATAATTTCGGTGGGGGTTGCTCGATGCAGATTTATCGCCCCGAGATTTGAAAAAATAGATATGCTTTCAGTGGGGTTTGACAAAACCTCCACACTTGTCGCCCACGTGTGCATGAAAAATGGAGATAACTTTCGGTGGGGTTTGAAAAACCGCCACACTTATCTCCCATGTGCTTTCGTTTGACAAAACCGCCACACTTGTCTCCCACGTGAAGCATGAAAAGTAAAGATATACTTTCGGCGGAGGTTGACAAAACCTCCACACTTGTCTTCCACGTGTGCTTATATCATGGGGTAGTCATCTGGTTTGTCAAAAAGAAAACTTGAAATTAAAACAAACAAAATCAACAAACAACAATAACACAAAAACAACATTGATAATCAGATCAAACGAAACAAGAAAGAAATAAAATTCGACAACAACAACACACATTCAAATATACAAGTAGTTGTGATTGTGGCTCACATCTTCCTCTGGTTTTACGTCCAGTAACGGCTGAAACGCCTTCTATGAGTCGGGGATTTGCTTCCCATCCAGTTTTCTTATAAACTGGCAAACAGGGTCGTTTTTAGTCAGATTCCCTAGACTATAACACTGCAATTCATCACGAAATTGTGTCCATAGATTAAGCAATTCACGCTGAACAAGTCCACAAGAATGTGACTCAAGAGTTAATAAAACATTATCCAGCGACTCATTACTCAGACCATTCTTAATAAATGACAGTTTATCTTCTCTATTTCTGGACACAAAACCTAATGAACGACAAGTCTGGTTACAATTCCATCTAGCACATTTATAACATACTTGTAACCTTTTCGCTCTTCGCCTCTTGGCGTAGTAGCTCTTTCCTAGACCAGGCATGTATTTTGCGAGATTAATGTCCGGCTCACCGGACAATCTCACCTTGGCTTCGATAAGCCATCGGATATCAGCAGGCACATTTAGGAGCATCAACGCCCAAAGTCTAGTCATCCGTACTTTATAAATTTTAAACACAGCATTTTGAGGAAGTGAAGGAAAATATTTACGAAGGTTCGACAAAAAGATATCGGCATCCATTGAAGAGGAGAAAAGAAGAGATATTACCGATAATGCGATCGGGTTTTTTTTTTCTCCAAGATATGCACGTTTCAAACCTTTGGCGAATGACTTCAACTTCCGTTTGGATGTTTCCACAAGCTGCTGCACAAATGAGCTCAAAGCACAGAGTAATCAAATTAAACAAAAGAAAGGAAAAGAAAAGAGCAAAAACGAAACTAAAGACACATAAAAGAGATAACAACACAATAGCAAACAAAAGTCAAAAACAAGTAAAAAATATAAAAACAAATGAGACAGATGGCAAAGAGAGATAAAACCTGATCAATTTGATGGCCTACGAAAGGAATCTCCTCGAGACACAAAAATCGATCATTATTACCTCATTTTATTTTTCTTTTCTTCTTTTTTTTTTTTCAAAAACATTGGGTTGCCTCCCAATAAGCGCTTGGTTTAACGTCCTCAGCCCGACGTTGGTTCCATCATGGGAGGATCCAATTTCCGTTGTGCTTCTCTAATGGGCTTGGATCCCTCTTCTAACAAGATACGGTCAATGCATATGGATGGGCCTTGGATTTCAACAATTGTCCACTCAATAGCTATTTTGTGATCTGTAAGTATTCGGACGAGTTTATCTTCTTGTATTCGTGCAAGGCCCATTTCCATTGTAACTCGCAAAGTATCATTCTCACCCAAGAATCCATAATTCAAATGATCTGGAAGTGACTTAAGCTCCAAGGTATTGGCTTTCATCACAGAAGGAAGAAGTTTCTCATTAGATAAAGGCAATTCAATGTACGAAACATCATACCTATTTGTGGTGATAGCTATAGTCTCATCAAAGCTTGTCACAGCTTCCTCCACTTCTTTAGACACTTGTATCACTTTCTTGGTTCTTTGAAACTTTCTATCCTTATGTGTTCACTAATAGCAACATCCACTCCATTCTTGCGAGTTAACTCAAAACATTGTTGTGGCAAATAATCAATAATGTCAACTGCAAAAACAGAATGTAAGTCATTAGAGTACCTCATTTCCTCAAAAATATTAAAACACATCACCTTGCCATCAAACTCTATGGTCAGAGTGCCATCATGAACATCAATCTTGGTTCTAGCAGTTTTCAAGAATGGTCTCCCTAAAAGAATCGGTGTTGGATTAGGGGATGTCTCATCCTCTATTTCAAGGACATAGAAGTTTGCTGGGAAAACCAATTGATTCACTGGCACAAGCACATCTTCCACAACACTTTTGGTAAGTTGAATGGTAATATCAGTTTCCGCAAAAGGTCCAAGATTTAAAGAAGCATAAATAGAATATGGCATGATGTTAATAAATGCTTCTAAATCTAACGTAGCTCTTTCAAACTTGGTATTACCAATGGTGCATGGAATGGTGAACGTACCTGGATCTTTGCATTTCGGAGGAATTTTTCTTTGCAATACAGCTGAAACATTTTCCCCCACACTTACTTTCTCATTTCCTTTCAACTTTCTCTTGGGTGCATAACTCCTTGAGACATAGAAGGTACTTGCTCGATAGCATCCAGAAGTGGTATATTTACCTCGATTTTGTGAGAAGTTTCCAGGATTTCTTGTTCTTGTTCCTCCTTCTGAGAAGTCAATGTTTTGTTCATGATGGAAGTGGTGTCATCTCCTTCATCAGTTTGTGATTTCCCTGGCAAGACATCTAATTGCTCTCCACTTCGTGAAGTTATTGCACTAGCAGTCTCTCTTGGATTGATCACCGTTTGAGAAGATAATTTTTCTGAGTCTTGGCCCTCAAATTTGCTCATGCTAGTAGCCAATTTTCCCATTTGATTTGCCAGGTTTTTGATACTTGCCCCAGTTTCCTGCTGGAATTGCATTGTGTTAGTGGCAAGTGCATTAACAATGTCCTGGAGAGACATACCTGAGTTTTGTGAAGCTGGTTGCGGTGCTGGATGTGGCATTGGTGGTGGTTGCATTTGAAAAGGTTGCTGCACTCTAGGTTGATTGAAACCTTGTGGCCGATTTGGTATCACATTTGGAGTGATTGGTTGATGATTCCAGTAACTGAAATTATGTTGATCTTCCCATCCAGCATTGTAAGTGCTAGAGAAAGGATCATACCATTGCCTCGTTTGTCCTGGAAATCCACCCATGGCATTGGCTTGTTCCATATATTCTTCTTGTAAAGTTGGATACATGTCGATTGGATGCTCCATCGTAGAATATATCCCACATTCATAAGATTTTTGCATATCTCCTACAGCCATGTTTTCCACAAGAGAGGTTAGCTCAGAAAGTTGTTGTTCAATGTTCGGAGTGCTTACCTCATTTACTCTCCATGGTACTTGTGGCTCAAATCCGCTACTGAATTGATAGAAGTTTACTGCCATGTTGTCTAAACACAAACAATCAGAAAAGAAAAACAAAGAAAATATGAATCAACAATGAAAACAAAATAACAAATCGATTAGAAAATCAATCCCCGGCAACGGCGCCAAAAACTTGATGCGTTCGAAACTAGCAAGTATACTAGTCGCACAAGTAATAAAGTGATAAGTAAGATATCGTTCCCACGAGGATTGATTCTAATTGAATTTGTTATTTCCAGCAACAATAAACTAAACAGGGGGGGATTTTTGTTGAATGCTTTACTAAATGAAATAAGAATGCAAGTAAAGAATAACAAAACAGAAAGTAAATTTGAATGAAAAATCAATGGGAGAAAGCTGGTTAAGGGATCCTTCTCTACCACAAGATATGGATTTGCGAATTAATTGTAGAATTGTCATCTAATTACAGCATTGAAGTTATCAACCGTAGATAATAACAAGCTCTATTACCCCAATCTTTCCTTACTTTGTTGTTAAATAAAACAAGCTCTTTATTTAATCTCTATCCATTAAACAACCTAGAACAAGCTCTCTGAGTTTAATTCAATGGATGCATTATGATAAGAAAGATAGGTTGATCTAAGCAATAAACACACAAGCTCGGATTATTTAACTTAGGTTATATTCTCCAATTGTAATCTCTGATCACAATTTTGCTACTAATGATTAGAAATTCAAGACAATTACGGATCAAGATTTCTAGTCTAGCAATAAATCACAACCAGATTATATTCAGTTGGCCACTCAAATACAATCAGCAAGCAATCATAAGCATTAAATATGGGAGAATACAAGCAACTTCAATTAGAGAATTGGATAACAATTCCTTACACAATCAACTTACAAAAACCATATCAGGGGCTTTGAAATCACCCTCAACCAATTCAGATTCAGTTACACATGTTTAAGAACGTGGTAAATACAATACAACATGGAGACATTCCAGAAAATGAAAGGGAAGGGAAAAACTTAGCAAATTTGATGTAATTCTCTTTGGATTGTAGTTCTTCCTCTTTCCAAGCTTCCTTTCTCCTTCAAGAACTCCAAGAGATGAAAGAATTCCAGAGCTTCAGCCTCCACCACGTTCTCCCCTCTTCAAGTTATGAAAATAAAACCCTAAAATGTGTTTAAATACTCTGCTACAGTGACTTGCTACAGTGCCCGTATTATACATGCTACAGTGACTTGTGGAATTATATTTCTATACATCTCACACTGTTTTGATTACAACTTTTGGTACACTGAATGGATTTATAAACCGTAAATTTCTCCAGAAAATAGACTTCGAGAGCTTTCCAACGGTATATAAAATGTCGTCGGGTTCATTGTATATCAATACAATTAAATCCGAGAAGATCACTGACTAGCAGAGGTGAAAATGAAGGGTTTTACTCCATTTTTGTGCAAGTTGCTCCAAAACTCCTACAAACATCAAAACCACACAAAAACATAAAAATACCAAGGAATATAGCAAAGAAACATGGACGAATTGATATAAAAGTAATACATAAATAGACACCTATCAGATTCACTTACTGCTTCTGGTCCTGAGAGACTGTTTACACGTTATCTAGAGCATGTGAAGGATTTTGTCACATTGGACCATCAAGAGAAATCTGCTCCATGATCCTAATTTTAAGATAGACGACTAGTACAAGGATTGGGTGACCTTTCAAACTTCCATCCCTGATCCTGTTATTCGAGCTTGATAGTTCCATGAGCAATATGGCAAGCCTACTGGTAGTCCATCAAAGAGGCAGAGATGACATTGATAGTTTCATTGTTAGCTTAATGTTAGATGCTTTCCTTTTATCATTGTGCAAAATAATAAGACATTTCAAAGGCATATTTGTTTCCAAACAATTTCATTTCGTTAATAAAAGTAAAATAATTTGTTATTCGAACAACATATGCACAATGACACAACTCCTGTCTAGGGATGGCAAAACCCGGGGCCGGGGCCGACGGTCCCCGGCCCCGGCCCCGGGCTTCGATTATAAGCCCCGGTCCCGAGAAATTCCCCGGAATTTTTTTTCCGGGGCCGGGGCCGGGTACCCCGGCCAGAGCTGGGTTTTCCAATAACCCGGGTTATATAATTTTCTTGAAATTTTTTTTCTTTTCGCTTTTGGTTATATACTATTGCATGCATTTCTTGTTCCAAAAGCGGGTTGTAGCCCAGCGGTTCTTTCCCTTATGGTTTGTAATAGGGATTCGGTTCGAATCCCTTGAAGCAAACTTTTGGAACTCATTTAATTTATTTAAAAGAATAAGAAATATATATTGCTTTTTTAGTTGCAAAATCGGTTGTAGTCCAGTGGTGGCTGTCTTAGACTTGTTTATTGAGGGAAAGTGTTCAAATCCCCTTTGTTGCATTATCTCCTTATTTAATTTTTTTAAAAAAGATGGGCTGGGGCTGGGCTTTGGCTTGGGCCGAAGTTGTTGGGTTTTCTTTATGAGTTATTTTATTTAAATGGTTTAAGGGGTTATATATAAGAATTGAAAATTAATGGATTAAATTGATATAGTTTTTAATTTTAATTGCATACCCCGGGTTCAATCCCGGGTCCCCGGCCCCGGCACCCTCACCTCGGCCCCGGCCCCGGCCCCGGTCGGGCAGAAAAATCTGACCCCGGCCCCAGCCAATTAACCCGGTTTTTCGGGTAATTCCCCGGCCCCGGATGACCGGATTTTTCGGGTCCCCGAACCCGGCCGGGTTGTTTTGCCATCCCTACTCCTGTCAGCCATTTCTAGTTTTCTGATTAATTATTTTTCCTTTCACACTTTTTTTTTTTAGATATAGTATTTCTTTAGCATGTCCATGCTGATGGGCTCAGTGAACTCATTTCCTATGTTTGATAAGATAACAGCTCCGCTTGACATGACATTTGTCATAATGAATGGGCCTTCCCATTTGGGCTTGAACTTCCCTCTTGGATCATACACTGCTAGCCTAGCCTATTCAAGGAGCAATTCCCTTTCCTTGAACTTCCTTGCCTTTATTGTCTTGTTAAAGGCTCGAGAACCCGCTTCTAGTACAACTGTATGTGATATCTGGCCCTCATTCTTCCATTTCCTTGAACTTCCCAGTTTACTATAGGACTTAGCTTCTATCCATTTGGTAAAGTAGTCAATCGCCACCATCACATACCTATGTCCATTATAGGCGAACGGCCTTATCTTTCCTATAATGTTAATTCTCCATGCAGCAAAGGGCCATAACGCAACCATTCCTTGTAGCTCCAAGGGTGGTTAGTGAATCAAGTTTCCATTGATCTAGCACTGTAACACCTCTTCACAAATTAGACACAATCCATCTCTATGCTAGTCAGTAAAAGCCTTGTCTCATTATCTTTTTTACAAGCATTAGCTAATTCATATATGGTTCACATACACCACTATGGATTTCCTTTATGAGCCTTCTAGCTTCTTTCTCATCGACACACCTCAATTGCATGCATTCTTTTGTACATCACTACTTGATGTCAATTAAATTGTTGGGCCAACCTTCATCGTGCATCCTTGTCTTTCTCATTAGCCCCATGTGGTAAAATCCTCTCTTCCAGGTATCTCTTCAAGTCATAGAACATTGGCTTCTTATCCCCTTCAACCTCTATTACACGGGGTTCCATATAACAAGAAGCCCATGCTTGTGATATCATTATTGGCCTCGCCAACAACTCTTGAGTACTTAACTAAACTGATGTCAAAGAGGCTAAAGTGTTAGCGATCTGATTCTCATTTCTAGGAAGATAGGTGAAGGTACACTGCTTAAACCTTCCAATCAACCTTTTGATATGCTCAAGGTACAATTTCAACCTTCCTTCCCATAGATCCCAATCTTCATTGGCTTGAGAGATAACTAGTTTTTAATCTCCCAGCACTTCTATTTCATCAATATCGACTGTAATCATAACTTCCAGACCAAAGGCACAGGGTTCGTACTCAGCCATATTATTGGTGACCCTAAACTCTAGCTTCTTAGCAAAAGGAATAACTTTTTCAGTTGGTGAGACCAGAATAACTTCTTTTTCGACACAATTTATAGTGACAGCTTTGTGGAAGAACATTCTCCATCTTGTTACCAAGATTACGCCCAGGTGTTCATATGGGAAATCTAACTCCTATGGTTCATCATCATCGATTGGATTCATGGCCAGAAACTCTAATACTACTCTCTCTTTCATCAACTTCTTGGTGGCATACTTAAGGTCCAATTCTGACAATTGGACCAACCATCTTGCTAGCTTCCCCACTAATGATGGTGCTTCATAAAAATACTTAAGTGGATCCTTCTTAAGATAGTCTTAATCTTGTAAGACTGAAAATAATGCCTCAACTTATTCGAGAGCCACACCGTGGCTAAGCATGTTTTTTCCACATAGCTATACTTCGTCTCATATGGTAGAAACTTTTTGCTAAGATAGTAAATAGCGTGTTCCATGCCATTCTTATCTTCTTGTGCTGGCACAACACCTATGGCCTCCTCTTCAAGTGCCAAGTAGAGAATCAAATTCTTGGTAGTCTCAAGACTTGCGAATTATGTAAGTGCTTTTTAATCTTCACAAATGACACTTGACACTGATCATTTCATTCTACCAGCTGATCCTTCTTTAGAAGCCTAAAGATCGGTGCACAAACTGTCGTCAATTTGGCAATAAATCGACTGATATATTAGATCTTCCCAAGAAACCCTCAAACTTCTTTTTTAGCCTTGGGTGATGGCATCTCTGTAATCACCTTAACCTTGTCTGGATCTATTTCTATCCCCTTCTTACCAGCTACGAATCCCAGTAGCTTCCTTGAGGTCATGACTCCAAAGACACACGTCGTTAGATCTAGTTGTAGCTTGTACTTCTCTACCCTTTCTATGAATCTGTCTAAAGCTTCAAGGTGACCTTCTCATGTCTCAAACTTGACCATCATGTCATCTACATAGACTTCTATCTTTTTATGCAACATGTAATGAAACAGTGTCATCACCATTCGTTGGTCAGTTACCTCTGTATTCTTCAACTTGAAGGGTATTACCTTGTAACAGTAGGTTCCCCATTATCTAATGAAGGTCGTTTTCATTTTATCTTCATTAGCCATCATTTTCTGGTTGTACCCTAAAAATCCATCTACAAAGGAAAACATAACAGTGGTGGTAGTGTTATCTACTAACACATTAATAAAATCATCCTTTGGTGAGACCTTATTCAAGTTTCGGTAATCAACACACATTCGGACCCTTCCAACCTTCTTTGGCACTGGCACGATGTTGGCTAACCATTCTTGATACTTAACCATTCTTGATACTTCACCATATCTAGAAAATTGGCTTCAATCTATTTGGAAACTTCCTCCTTGATTTTATAAGCTCATTCTAGTCTCAACCTTCTCAACTTCTACTTGACTAGCTTCATGTGTGGATACGTTGAAATCATATGCTCAATGATACTTCTATCGATTCCAAGCATGTCATTATAGGACAAGGTGAAGACTTCTTCATGTTTTTTTTATAGTTTTTCAAATCTCTCTTTCTCTCTCTTCAAGAGTTGTATCAAGTGCAATAAGATGTTCTTAGGTTTTTCGATTGTACCAAGATTAATGTTATGAGTCTGAATGGCATGGATGTCAAATATGCTAGTGAAATGCAAATTATGATGCACAATACCATTAGGAAAGACATCGCACAAGTAAGCAAACTGATTTTTTATTGCATTAAATTTTGAGTTATAGACAATGTCCTCTTCCTCAAAGAGGTTAGAAATAAATACATCTTTGATTCCTTCCTCGATAAAGGTGGTAAGGTCAATGGATGAGTCTATTGGTAGTGCTTGATCTTGAGGCTTCTCCTCCTTAATGGTCATTTTCTCCATTTCCTTAACCAAGTCATTCTCCTTGGAGATTCCTACTTGAAGGATATCATTGAAAATCTCAAATCTGGGCTTCAAACATTCCTTTGAAAACCCAAGGTTCAACAGCTCTCGCATACTTTTGTATCTTAAGCCTTGACAAACTTTATGAATCTCCCCTTCTTGGGCTCAAAGTCTTTTTCTTCCCTATTAGACTTATAACCCAAACCTTTTCTAGAAGTTTGGCCTTTGAAATCTGGAAGGTATGGTAAACCACGTCCATTCCTCCCAAGCCCAGTTCTTGGTAAATATCCTTGTTTTTTCATTATCCCAACGACAATTGGTTGACTTCATCAATCATGGCTATGTGAAGGCCTCCTATGTAAGGTATCTCTCTAACCTTCATACTTAAAGCAAGTAGTGCAATAGTTAAGGCGGCATGAATGGTCACAATCTCCCTATCTATATTGAATCAGATCTTCTAATGTAAGGTGGAAGGAACTCTACCAAGAGGATGGAACCATGCTCGTCCAACAAAGCAACCAATGTGACTAAAATGCCAAGGATTGTGAATTCTGTCATTACTTCAATTGGCCTAGTCTTAACTAACACCTTGAATATCCCGATGGCACTCCTCTTCGAGTCATCATAAGCCCTGATCACCATTTTACAAGGCTCAAGTTCATCTTCACTGACCCTATACTTGTGCAATATCTCATAGGCACAATATTGATGGCGAGCCCATCATCCACCATGATGCAAGGAGAAGTCTTCCCACTAATCTCAACTGTGATAAATAATGACTTGTTGTAATTTCTTCATTTGAAAGATAGGTCATCACCGGTGAAGGTGCTTACAGCCTTCTTTTTTACTCCATTGGGTTCTCTTCCAATCAAGGCGGTCAATATTTCATTTGGAGTGGCAGCCATTGATATCTCCACCTCTACCAAAGCCTTCACCATGGCTTCTCTATGCTTTTGCGAAGAGATCAATAAGTCCCAAATGCTAGTGTTCACTTGGGTTTTCTTCAATTGTTTGATCACTTGATCCTCTTCTTTTTTGGTTTTTTCCTTGGCAACCATTTTGCCCTTTTCAATATTCTTCTCAACTGATTTTTCCTTCTCTTTCTCATGATAAAATCTACCACTCTTTGTCACTCATTGTACATTCTCACTCTCACCCTTAAGTGTTTCTCCCTCAACTATCACTTCCTCTTCTTCTTCATCGCTGCTAAAGTCATCCCAAAAGTTTGGAAGGTCTTAACTTTGGGGATGTCATCCCATATTTCTATAACTTTCACTCATTTGTACCTTATAGGTAAGCTCTCTCTCCTCACAAGGCTCTCAACTTGTTTCCCTTTCCTAGCTTCGCTACCCTTCTTTACTTTAATTCTTCTAAGTGGTGGATCTTTTCTAGCCTCTTTCCTAGCCATCCACTTCTTAGTAAAAACACTTGATGGTGTGGACTTCTTATTGGCGAATGCCACTTCATCTTCTATCTCAACTCCTTCTTCAGCTACTTTATATTGTTTTTCTTTCTCACGGTCATTAAGGCACATAAATTCGGGTAATAAGCTTCGCTTAACTTCCCTTAGTGTAATGTTGGTCCACCCACCCTTCTTGGTGAAAATCTAGGCTGCCAAAGGAATGAGCTCGTCTTCTGCCTTCTTAATGATCTCCTTGGGCTCTTCGACCCTGGGCTCTTTGACCTTGAGTTTTTCAATCTTAGGCTTTTTCTTCGTGGCCACCTTTCTAGTGGACCCTTCTTATTGTTCAAGCTTTGATTTCTCCATTCTTTTGGCTCTCTCGACTTTGCTCGATCTACCCTCCTCATAAGAACTCATGACTTGCTCCTTAGTTAAGCCTGACCCAATCATGTTAGTCGTTGGAGGAGGTACCCGATTATAGTTGGGTAACGGATTGCTTCTCGTGTTGGGCTCTTGTGTCTCTAAATCTGGAATCTGGCCCTTATCGATCAAATCTTGGATTTCATGGCAGAGATGAGTGCAATTGTCAATCTTGCGATCGGTCACTTGGTGGAACTTACACTTCTTGTGATGCCTTCAATTCCTTGGTAATGGATTTAGAAGCTCTCTCTGTGGCAATAGTTGCAAGATCCCTTAGGCTCTCAACCTTGCAAAGATCTCTAACAAAGGTCTTCTCAAATGACTGAACTTCCTTTGCTAAGCGACTGCCTTCACATCAACATGCTTCGTGCTAGACCCACTAGCTTGATGATATTACCCCTGACTTATTCTAGGGTAGCTATTATTGCTTCTTTTTTTCCTGGACTCTAAATCTTCTATTTGGATGCCTGAAACATATAGGTCTTCAAAAGTTTTGATTGGGAAGCCCGCCAGTCTATCACTTATGAAGGTATAAGCTCCATTGATCACCATGCATACTTGGTCCTTCTCTTCGGGCCTGGTGGTCATCTTGGTGGCCTTGGCCCTCTAACGCACTAGATTCTCTGAGAAGGTCTCATTATGCTTTTGGCATATCGTCTCTAAATCCCTCAAGGTTACCCCCAGTTAGGTATTATGGTGGTACTATTCTACAAATTGTTTGGAAAGCTCCTCTTAATCTTCTTGAACTCTCTTAGGGAGGCCATTGTACCACACTACTACATCATCTTCTGGAGATAGCATAAAGTACTTCAATATGTGCTCCTTTAACAAAACAGTGGTGGCCATGACAGCTGCATATTGTCTTAAGTGCATTTTTAGATTGTCCTCTCCATTGAATTTGGGCAAGTCCGGTAGGCAAAATTTTGGTAATAGATCATTATCCCCAATAAGTAGGATATCATATAGGTCTTCAACCCCTTTCAATCTCATCTTCTTCAAGAGGGATTGGACCTACTCCATGCCTTTGGCCAACTGATTGAGTGATTTGAGCTCTTCTTGATTGACGGGGCTTTTCCTCGTATCCCTTCCTTAAATACTCTTACCATCACCATTACCCTCGAGTGGAGGTTGGTTCATACAGTTAGGCTCATTTCGTAGAGCTTCAATGAGTTGGGCCATTTGTTATTGAACAGCGATGATGTGAGCTTGCACTTGAGCCATTTTAGCATTGTCGTTGTTGGGTGTAACCATTTCGTTAATTGGTTCCTCTTCCCTTGTCAAACAATCAGCTCGTCTAACCCAAGCTATGATGGTTGCTAAACAAAAGTGTTAATGCCACGCATGCATGCATGTATAGATGATATGATGCATGGTCATAGAAGGACATAGAAATTATTTCAACCTTCCAACCTTATTTCTCCCACACACATGAGATCGAGTCTCTTTTCCTAGGATTTTTGGCCTCATTCCCAAGTCATTATCATGGGATGTAGGAATGCAAGATTCTCCCTCCTAATTCTAACATTCAAGTTGATGTTGGGCTCTCCATGATTATCATGACATGGCTTCTAAATGTCATGATAACCTGAACTTATGGCATATGTCCTCATTTTGTTCTCACAGGTGACTTGACATGTGGCATTGGTTCATGGTTTCATGAGGTTGAGCCGATATTATTCTGGTCATGGGGAATTTACATCCATAGACTTGCATTTCGACATGGTTTTTGGATATTCATCTTGTTGGAAATTTCTAAAGTCGTCTATATAGGCTTGGTCCAATAGTCTAGGCTCCTTCGAGCGAGAGATGTCCCTTTGGGCCAATCTCTTTTTATACTAAGTCAATGGTAGGTGCTCGAAGGTGATGACACCAACATGAGTCATCTAGGGGTCGAATGGAGTCAAACGCTTCTCATGCCAATGCCACACAGATAGTTTTAGGTAGTTCGTGCTCATTGTGTGCAAGAATTTAATTTCCTTTGTGAATGCTTAGAATCATACTACGAGAACCTATAATTGCTTTAAGGCATGCTAGGAAATAGCATAGAATAGGTAAGAATTACCATATTGCCCCTTTGAATGTTTAGATTGGGCTACAATAGCCTTAACGTTTGATCTCGATTGTTTGACTTAAGCTAGAATATGTCATGATAATCATGCTTAGGCTAGAATTGCCATGATACTTAATGAATCGATATGAATTATGCTAGAATAGCAATTGCCATGATGGAATTATCGAATCTAGGTCGAAGTGCCATGATATTATATTATGGCTTTATATTATTGAATATGTCATGAAAGAAGCTTAATAAACTTTGAATAGACTCACATATGATAGTGAGGAATTCATCATCTATTAGGTTTCGAATTGATTATTGAACATATAGAATATTTTATTATTTTATTTTATTGTTGAAGAACAAGCGATGTAATCCTCTTCCCCATCCCCAATATTTGACAGAAATGTAATCCATTCTCCTCGCTCTTTCTATGGATGAATACATAACTATTATTTGATTGAATAATCATCTCACATGTCTTAAAGAAGATAAAAATGGAATGTGTGTATAAAATCGACCACCTAAGTGGACTATGTAACAGCATGAGCTATTCTATGCATACCCTAGTGGAGGTCGAATTTTGATCCAAACGGGTTGAATGATTCATACCTAAATTCCTGAACCCATCTCTGAAGGGATGAGGGTACTTTAGGTCCTGAAGTAAGGGATCAAATTGCCCCCATTCATTTCTAATTGAATAATTGGGCGGTGACTCCATTTCTTCGAACGTGTCAATGGATTGTTTGAATTCCCTTGAATTGGGAATGAATGGGGGCAATCCCAATTTGTCGCTTTAGGACCTAAACTACCCTCATCCTTTTAAAGATAAGTTTGGGAAGTTAGGTACGAGTCTTTTGACCTGCCCGGACGTAAATCTGGCCTTCACTTGGAAAATAACAAATGAAAATAAGTCGTGTTGTTACATAGTCCACTTAGATAATTCATTTTATGCACACAATTCCATTTTTATCTTCATTAGACATGCGAGGTGATTATTCCATAAAAAATAATTGTATATTCATACAAAGAAAGAGGGAGGAGAGTAGATTACATTTTCATCATACATGGGGGAAGGGGAGAGGATTACAGCCGTTGTTATTCAACATTAAAAATATTGCATACATTCATGTACATTCGAAACTTAATAGATGATGAATTCCTCACTGCCATATATGAGTCTATTCCACATTTATTAAGTTTCTTACATGTTCATTCAAACATAGTTTACTAAGGCATTTATTTTTAGTGATGGTCCCTCATCGTCAATGTGAGTCCATCATTACTTCATGGCATCATACAATTGCACTTCTTAATATAGAAACGTTCATACATTCATAAATTATACGAAGCCATAATCTAATATCATGGCATTCTAGCCTAGATTTGATAATTCTATTATGGTAATTCTACCTATTGCTATTCTAGCATAATTCACATCAATTATCATGTCATTTCAAGCCTAACATGGCATTCATGACATATTCTAGCCTAAACATGGTATTCATGGCATATTCTAGCCTAGTTCAAGCAGTCATCATCAAACAAGCAATTCAAGGGCAAAACGATAATTCTTACCTATTCTTGCTATTTCCTAGCATTCATCAAAGCAATTAAATTTTTCTAGCATGATTCTAATCATGTGCTCTTAAGTGTGATTCTAAACATATTCTCTTAGTCATGATTCTAAGCATTCACAAAGAAAGTAAATTCCTAAGCATGTTTTTGATAAAATGGGGATTGCGGAATTATCTTGACACGTTATCCATCTTACAAAACAAATTAGGTTACCACAATTCATAATAACTCCAAACATGTTCCTAAACATAAAATTAAACCCCAAACATGCTTTTTCTAAACAAGAAAAACAAAAGAAAAAATAGGAGGGAGGAGATAATTCTACTCTCAAGACGTACCATTTTCAAGTTTAAAGTAATAAAACACCTAAAAAAATATTTATATTGGAAAAGACTTATCGAATTCTCGAGCTTGTCTTTAAGAGGGATTAAGATGATTGTATTCGACAATCGGTGTATCTTGCAAAGTGAGAAGAGGGGGACTTATATAGGAGAGGGGTGAAGATGAAAAAGGAGGAAACAAAACATAAAATGAAGGTTTTTAATGCTAATTTGCATAAATACACCATGAAGGGCTGGCTGGCTATCTTTAAACAGTCGAGCGACTATCCGACAGCCAACCGGCCATCACTTTATTGACCCAGGTATGGCAATCTGGGGGAGGGGGGGTGAATTGGGTTTTTATTTATAAAAACGGATTTATAAAACTTTTCTTGAAAGATCAAAATTAGTTCACTCTTTCTTTGAGAATAAAGGTGATGAAGATGAAATTAGAAGTTATCTATGATGCAATCAAGAGAATAACAATAATGAACAATCATAAGTGCAAGTCAATTGAAAGAGGATAGGGATAGAGAGAGTGCAATCTTAATTTATGTGGTTCGGCAAACCTTGCCTACGTCTACGGGCTCTTAACTTCTCCATAAGCTAGGCTTTCCACTAAGTTGTAGAATTCTTTACAACTTGCTTCATGAACAACCTCACCAAGACTTCTTTCTTCAAACCTTGATAATGCCACACCAAGATTTCTCTCAATTGTTTAACTCTTGATAACACTACACTAAGAGTTCTTTCAAGAATAACTACTACCCTTTACAAGAATGATCTCACTCTCACCACAATACAAGAACAAAGACAATTGTTTACAATAAAAATACGACTCTCCTCAAAGAGTAGATAAAGAATATAAAAGCTCTCTAAAACTTGATATTTTTCTTACTTTTTGCTTGATGGATTCTTGTTGAATGCATGGGAGAAAGACTCCTTTTATAGGCAAATGAGATGAACTTAATCAAGTGAAGACACCAACTCCAAATATTCTACCCACCATAAAAACTATAATCTTGTCAACCATTGTTGCCAATATTCTGTTTGAAATTTGAAAATCTATAAAACATAAAAGAACTGCATATTTGAATAAGCTTTCCAACGCATTAAGAATCAAGTAATTTGGATATCTTTATTTCAAGAAATGGACAAAAGACCATTTGATGCTCATGTCAGTTGATTTTTCTTTCTTGTGTTAGTCCATTGACTTGCATGATGATTATGTCGGTCTTTCATTTGAAATTTGAATTTATTCAAAACATAAAAGATCTTCATATTTTAATAAGCTTTCTAACACATTAAGAATTAAGTCATTTGGATATCTCTATCTCAAGATATGGACAAAAGACCATTCGGTGCTCATGTTAGTTGATTTTTCTTCCTTGTGTCAGACCAACGACTTCCATGATGATTATGTCGGCCTTCCATTAGAAATTTGAATTTCTTCAAAAAAAGTAAAATGTGCTCCATTAAATCATCTTGTGAATTCCTCAAGAATCAATCATTTGGATATCTCTATCTCAAGATATGTCCAAAATAGCATTCAGTGCTCATGTTAGCTTATTCTGTTTGTCCTTTAACTTGCATGAAGATTTGGATAAACTTTCACTTGAAATTCGAATTTCTTTAAACCAAATAAAATTTTATTAATTGAGTAAGCTTTCTAAAGGCTCAAGAATCATGTCATTTGGACATTTATAGAGAAATATATAACCAATTGATTGAACATTGCTCATGTGTCACATTCCTTGAGTCAAACCTTGTTCTTAAACTTTGATGCCTTTAACATGTAGTCTTCTCCTTAGCTTCAACACTTCATTTTAATAAGCCTCTTGTTGATTTTACAAGTATTTCATTGATCTAATTCTTGCACATAAATAAACATATTAGTAATACCTCAATTAATCAATGTGATTGTTATCATCAAAATTATCATGTAGCCTTAGGGCTAACAATCTCCCCCTTTTTTATGATGACAAACCATTGATTGCTTTAAAATAATATCTAAAATCAAGAATGAAAGAAAAATAAAATCAAGAATAAGCAAAAAGATAGCAATTGTTATAAATATAAGTAATCCAACCATTTCTCCCTCTTTCGTTATCATCAAAAAGATGTAATCAAATTAACTACTCCTCCTAAATATATTCTCCCCCTTAACATATGCTACCATTCAAAGATTATCATATAAAAGTAAAATTAAAACATATCCAACATGCCTAATTATCTTCTAATAGTTCAAAATGTATCTTGACTAAGTGGTTTAGTAAAAATATTGGCTAATTCTTTATTGGTAGGAACAAATTCTAAAGAAATATTACCTTTTTGCACATGATCTCTAATAAAATGATGTCTAATCTCTATATGCTTAGTCCTAGAGTGTTGTATGGGATTTTTTGAAATGTTGATGGCATTTGTATTGTCACATTTGATGGGAATATGATCAAATACCACACCATAATCTTTTAAAATTTGTTTCATCCAAAAAGCTTGTGCACAACAACTTCATACTACAATATACTCGGCTTCCGCAGTTGATAAGGCAACAGAATTTTGTTTCCTACTAAACCATGTGACTAATGTATGTCCTAGAAAATGGCAAGAGCCACTAGTGCTCTTTCTATCAAGAAGACTTCTAGCAAAGTCCGCATCAGAATAACTAATTAGATCAAAATTATCACACTTAGGATACCAAAGACCCAGATTTATGGTTTCAAGAAGATATCTAAATATCCTCCTGACAGCCTTAAGGTGAGATTCCTTTGGACAAGATTGAAATCTAGCACACAAACACACATTAAACATAATATCGGGTCTACCAGTAGTTAAATATAAAAGAGAGCCAATCATACCTCGATATTTTGTTACCTCAACATCTTTTCCTTTCTTATCTTTGTCAAGCTTGGTTAAGGTACCCATAGATGTGTCATATGTTCTTGAATTATCCATGCCAAAATTCTTGAGAAGATCTCTTGTGTATTTGGCTTGATTTATAAAATCCCATCTATTGATTGCTTGATTTGAAGTCTAAGGAAGAAATTTAATTCTCCCATTAAGCTCATTTCAAATTCTTGTTGCATGCACTTAGAAAATTCCTCACTCATAGAAACATTAGTAGCACCAAACATAATATCATCAACATAGTTTTGAACAATTAATAAATCATCATTTTGGTTTTAACAAAAAGAGTAGTATAAACTTTTTTCATTTCAAAACCATTGTCAATGAGAAATTTGCTCAATATATCATACCATGCTCTTGGTGCTTGTTTCAAGCCATAAAGTGCCTTTTTGAGTTTGAAAGCATGGTTTGGAAAATCATGATTTTGAAAATCAAATGGTTGCTCTACATATACTTCCTCCATAATGTAACCATTTAAAAATGCACTTTTGACATCCATTTGATATAATGTAAAATTTTTATAACATGCAAATGCACACAACATTCTAATGGATTCTAATCTAGCAACCGGTGCAAAGGTTTCCTCATAATCAATACCTTCTTCTTGATTGTATCTTTGAGCAACAAGTCTAGCTTTGTTTCTAATAACCGTGTCATTTTCATCTTCTTTATTTCTAAAAATCCATTTAGTGCCTATAATAGAATGATTTTTGGGTCCACGGACTAATTCCCAAACTTGATTTCTCTCAAATTGATTCAATTCTTCTTGCATAGCCAAAATCCAACTTTCGTCATTTTCGGCTTCTTTAAAAGATTTTGGTTCAAATTGAGAGACAAATACAAAATGATTACAAAAGTTCTTAAAAGAAGATCTAGTTCTCATACCTTGTGATGGTTCACCAATAATGAGATCTTTAGGGTGAGCTTTTGCATACCTCCATTCCTTTGGTAATTCTTAGGAAGAATCATTTACTTCCTCAAGCTTTTCTTGTTGAAGTTGTAATTCATCTTGGCTCTTTTCATCAAGCCTTGATTCCTTGACTTGCCTTTCTACCTCAACAATATCATCATCTAAATTCTTTGACAAAATCACATTAGTTTCATCAAATTTAACATGCATAGATTCTTCAATAGCAAGAGTCTTTTTGTTAAAAACTCTATATGCTTTACTATGATTGGAGTAGCCAACAAAAACATCGGCTTTTGCATCAAATTTTCCAAGGTTATCCTTGGTGTTTAAAATAAAACATTTACATACAAAAACTTTAAAAAATTCAATGTTGGGTTTTCTTCCTTTCGAAAGTTCATAAGGAGTTTTCTTTATTAAAGCTCTAATATAGACTCTATTGATTATAAATCATGTGATATTAACGGCTTTGGCCCAAAAATATTTTGGCAAATTATTTTCAAGTAACATGGTCCTAGCCATTTCTTGAATAGTTCTATTTTTCCTTTCAATAACACCATTTTGTTATAAAGTTTTAGGTGCAGAAAAATTATGTTCAAAACCATTTTCTTCACAAAAATTTTCAAATGCAACATTGTCTACTTCAGCACAATGATCACTTCTAATGGACACAATAAAATACCCTTTTTTAGTTTGGACTCTTTTTGCAAATTTTGAAAAAGCTTGTGTGGCCTCAATTTTAGTTTTCAAGAATAACACCCAAGTGAATCCTGAATAATCATATAAAATAACAAAAACATAATATCTTCCGCCAAGGCTTTGAGTTCTTGATGGTCCAAATAAATCCAAATGAAGTAATTTTAGAGGTTTATTTGCTGAAATAAATTTCTTTTATTTAAAAGAAGTTCTCACTTGTTTTCCAAATTGACAAGCATCACAAATCTTATCATTTTCAAATTTTATTCTTGGAAGACCATCAACTAAATCATTTTTAGAAATTTTTGAATTTGTTTCCATGCTAGCATGACCTAATCTTCTATGCCATAACCAAGCATCATGATTAACAATGAAACACTTTTCTACATAATCATTAATATCAATATCAATTGTATAAATATTACCGCATCTATTACCAATAAATAATATCTTATTGTTACTTACATCCTTAATCACACATCTGTTAGGCTCAAAAGCAACAAAATATCCCTTATCATACAATTGATTAATGCTAATCAAATCATGTCACAATTGATTAATGCTAATCAAATCATGTTTCAAACTATTAACAAGCAAAACATTTTCAATGATAGGTGAAGAAGGGTTACCAATATGACCGTGTCCGATTACTCTTCCTTTGGCATTATCACTGAAGGTCACATATCCTCCTTTCTTCATGATTAATCTTAAGAACTTAGAGGCATCTCCAGTCATATGTCTTGAGCATCCACTATCTAAGTACCACTTGTGTTTGCCACTCCTTTGTTTCTAAAATTAACACTCAAATAGTGACTTTTTGGTACCCAAATGTTCTTGGGGGCTAGTTATGGTACTTTTTGGAACCCATATTTGTTTCAAATTAGGATTTCTCTTAATATAGCAAGAATGCATTGTGTGTCTTTTTCTTCCACAGTAAGTACATGAATGATTAGGATTATTCCTAGAAGATGCATGAGCAAAATAGTTTTTAAAATATTTTTGATTTTAATGAGTTTTATATCCTAAGCCTCTTTTATCAAAAACACACCTTTGGTTTTGCAACATAGAGTTCAAACTTTTTGTGCTTTTTGTAAAACTATCAACAATATTTCTCAAGTCATTATTTCCTTTTTCAAAATAACATTTTCTTTCTCCAATTTATCAAAATCCTTTTGTTTTAAAATCTCATTTTCAGTTTTTAATAAATGTATTTGATTTTCCAAACTTTCAAAATCTCTTTTTGCTTTAAAATTTCATTTTCATTTTCTAAAGCTTTATTTGTTTCCACCAACTCTTCTAATTGTGTTAACATGATTTTTGACTTCTTTTTGAAGGCATTGATTTTTGAATTTTGTTTATCAACATGTACATGTAAATTTTGGAATGCTTCAAGTAATTCATCATATGAAAGCTTAGGATCATAGTTTAGAATACTTACCTTATCTTCTCTTAAAGCCATGAAGCACATATTTGCCACTTCGCAATCTTCTTCTTTGGTGGAGCTAGCCTCACTATCATCCCAATTTGTGGCTTTTATTGCTTTGGATTTCTTGTCTTGATTCTTGAAGTATGGACAATCCATTATTACATGTCCCAGTTTCTTGCACTCGTAGCAAAGATTTGATCCTTTTTCTTATCTTGCTGTGAGCTTTGCCCTTTGTACTCCCTTCTAGAATTCTTCTTGAATCATTGGTTTCTTCTAATCATCCTTTTTAGCTTTCTTGTGATGAATGCAAGATCTTCATCATCTCCTTCATCATCGGAGTCATCTTCTTCTTTTGTTGAAGATTTGAAAGCGATATTTTTCTTTTTCTTGAAATCTTCTTCATTCTCCTTCAAGGTGATTTCATGAGTCATGAGACAACCCATAAGTACTTCTAATGGTAGTTTGGTGAGGTCCTTTGCTTTTTGAATTGCCATCACCTTTGGCTCCCAAGATTTTGGTAGATACCTAAGAATTTTTCTCACTATTTCAACATTAGAATAAGATTTACCAAGAGATTTCAAACCATTGACAATATCCCTAAATCTAGTAAACATTTCGAAAATTGATTCATTTGGTTTCACCTTAAAAAGCTCATAACTGTGAACTAACATACTAATTTTAGATTCCTTAACTTGGCTAGTCCTTCATGAGTTACTTCAAGTGTATGCCATATTTCTTGTGTCGTAGCACAAGTAGATATTCTATTAAACTCATTTCTATCGAGAGCACAATATAACAATTTATAGCTTTAGCATTCAAACTCAATTTCTTTTTATCATCTTCACTAAACTCTTTAGGTTCTTTAAGCATGCTTTCTCCATTTTCAATTTTGATAGGAACAAAAGGTTCTTTCGAAACAATAGACCATAAATCATAATCAAAAGATTGCAAGAAAATACTCATTCTAGTTTTTCAATAAGAGTAATCACTTCCATTAAAAAATAGAGGTCTAGAGATAGAAAGCTCCACAACATGTAAAGTTGGAGTAAAAGTTGCTAAAGCTCAAAATCGATTAAGATTTAGAAAAAAAAATGAGCAACCTTGCTCTGATACCACTTGTTGACCCATGTATGGCAACCCAAGAGGGGGGGTGAATTGGGTTTTTATTTATAAAAATGGATTTATAAAATTATGGTGAATTGGGTGATGAAGATGAAATTAGAAGTTATCTAAGATGCAATCAAGAGAATAACAATAATGAACAATCACAGGTGCAAGTCAATTTAAAGAGGATAAGGATAGAGAGATTGCAATCTCAATTTACGTGGTTTGGCAAACCTTGCCTACGTCCGTGGGCTCCTAGCTCCTCCACAAGCTAGGCTTTCCACTAAGTTGTAGAATTCTTTACAACTTGCTTCATGAACAACCTCGCCAAGACTTCTTACTTCAACCCTTGATAGTTCCACACCAAGAGTTCTCTCAATTGTTTAACTCTTGATAACACCACACCAAGAGTTCTCTCAAGGATAACTATTATCCTTTACAAGAATGATCTCACTTTCACCACAATACAAGAACAAAAACAAGTGTTTACAATAAAAAAACAACTCCCCTCAAAGAGTTGATAAAGAATATAAAAGCTCTCTAAAACTTGATATTTTTCTTATTTTTTGCTTGATGGATTCTTTTTGAATGCATGGGAGAAGGACTCCTTTTATAGGCAAATGAGATGAACTTAATAAAGTGAAGACACCAACTCCAAATTTTCTGCCCACCATAAAAACCGTAATCTTGTCAGCCATTTTTGTCAATGTTTTGTTTGAAATTTGAAAATCTGCAAAACATAAAAGATCTGCATATTTGAATAAGATTTTTAACGTATTAAGAATCAAGTCATTTGGATATCTCTATAACAAGATATGGATAAAAGACCATTCGATGCTCATGTTAGTTGATTTTTCTTTCTTGTGTTAGTCCACTGACTTGCATGATGATTATGCCAGCCTTCCATTTGAAATTTGAATTTCTTCAAAGCAAAAAGATCTTCACATTTTAACAAGCTTTCCAACACATTAAGAATCAAGTCATTTGAATAACTCTATCTCAAGATATGGACAAAAGACCATTCGGTGCTCATGTTAGTTGATTTTTATTCTTTGTGTCAATCCACAGACTTACATGATGATTATGTTGGCATTCCATTTGAAATTTGAATTTCTTCAAAAAATATAAAATGTGCTCCATTAAATCATCTTTCCAACGCCTCAAGAATCATGTAATTTGGATATCTCTATCTCAAGATATGTCCAAAATAATATTTGGTACTCATGTTAGGTGATTCTATCCTTTTACTTGCATGAAGATTTGGACAACCTTTCAGTTGAAATTTGAATTTCTTTAAAACATATAAAATGTTATTAATTGAGCAAGCTTTCTAAATGTTCAAGAATCACATCATTTGGACATTTATAGAGAAATATATGGCCAATTGATTGAGCATTGCTCATGTATTATATTCCTTGAGTCAAACCTTGTTCTTAAACTTTGTTGCCTTTAACATGTAGTCTTCTTCTTAGCTTCAACACTTCATTCTAATAAGCTGCTTCTTGATTTTACAAGTATTTCATTGATCTTATTCTTGCACATAAATAAACAAGTAACACCTCAATGAATCAATGTGTATTGTTGATAAGTGTCTATTTATATATCATTTTCATATCAATTCGTCCATGTTTCTTTGCTATATTCCTTGGTATTTTTATGTTTTTGTGTGGTTTTTGATGTTTGTAGGAGTTTTGGAGCAACTTGCACAAAAATGGAGTAAAACCCTTCATTTTCACCTCTGCTAGTCAACCATCTTCTCGGATTTAATTGTATTGATATACAATGAACCGGATAACATGCTATATACCGTTGAAAAGCTCTCGAAGTCTATTTTCTGGAGAAATTTACGGTTTATGAATCCATTCAGTGTACCGAAAGTTGTAATCAAAACAGTGTGAGAAGTGTAGAAATGTAATTCCACAATCACTGTAGCATGTATAATACGGGGCACTGTAGCAAGTTACTGTAGCAGAGTATTTAAACACATTTTAGGGTTTTATTTTCATAACTTGAAGAGGGGAAAACGTGGGAGGAGGCTGCATTTCTGGATTTCTCTCATCCCTTGGAGTTCTTGAAGGAGAAAGAAGATTTTGAAAGAGGAGGAACTACAATTCCAAGAAGATTCATCTACAAAGAAGATTTTCAAAGAATTTGCTAAGTTCTTTCTTTCCTTTTCAATTCTGGAATTTCTCTGTATTGTATTTGTTATTCTGATTGAATATGTGTAACTAAATCTGAATTGGTTGAGGGTGATTTCAAAGCCCTTGATATGGATTTTGTGAGTTGATTGTGTAAGAAATTGTTATCCAATTCTCTAATTGAAGTTGCCTGTATTTTCCCATATCTAATGCTTATGATTGCTTACTGATTGTATTTGGAATGGCCAACTGAATATAATCTGTTGTTGTCTATTGCTAGATTAGAAATCTTGATCCGTAATTGTCATGAATTTCCAATCATTAGTAGCAAAATTGTGATCAGAGATTGCAATTGGAAAATACAACCTAGGTTAAATAATCCGAACTTGTGTGATTATTGCTTAGATCAACCTATCTTTCTCATCGTAATGCTTCCATTGAATTAAACTTAGAGAGCTTGTTCTAGGTTGTTTAATGGATAGAGATTAAATAAAGAGCTTGTTTTATTTAACAACAAAGTAAGGAAAGATTGGGATAACAGAGCTTGTTGTTATCTACGGTTGATAACTTCAATGCTGTAATTGGATTACAATTCTATGTTAATTCACAAATTCATATCTTGTGGCAGAGAAAGAACCCTTAACCAAGTGTCTCTCATTGAATTTTCAATCATTTAATATTGTGTTGTGTTATTCTTTATTTGCATTTTCTTATTCATTTAGTAAATCATTCAACAAAAATCCCCCCCTGTTTAGTTATTATTGCTGGAAATAACAAATTCAATTAGAATCAATCCTCGTGGGAACGATATCTTACTTATCACTTTATTACTTGTGCGACTAGTATACTTGCTAGTTTTGAACGCATCAAAAACCCCCCCTGTTTAGTTTATCGTTGCTGGAAAATAACGAATTCAATTAGAATCAATCCTCGTGGGAACGTATCTACTTATCACTTTATTACTTGTGCGACTAGTATACTTGCTAGTTTCGAACGCATCAAGTTTTTGGCGCCGTTGCCGGGGATTGATTTTCTAATCAATTTGTTATTCTGTTTTTACTACTGATTCTTGATTGTTATTTCCTGATTGTTTGTGTTTAGGCTTTTATGTCCGAGGGAGAAGCGGATCAACGACTTAAGAGAATTAAGGAGTTTCTCCAATCCTCGAATTTAAGGCTAAATCAGTCAATTTCAACTCCACCTCCAGAATTTGACCTTGCACGACATACTTCCCTCCCATCTTCTTGCAGTTCAATCAAATCAGAATCGGAAGTAATGGCGATGGAAAACGATCAGACTCTTAAGGAGTTAGCGGCTCCAATTATTGACCAACAACCGCTATGCATAAGCACCAATTTTGAGATAGATTTTGAGCTTAAATCTGGACTAATTCATCTCTTGCCTACATTTCATGGTTTTACAGGAGAGGATCCGAACAAACACCTCAAAGAATTTCATGTGGTATGCTCAAGTATGAAGCCAACCGGCGTTTCTGAAGAGCAAATTAAATTGAGAGCTTTCCCATTCTCATTAGCAGATTCGGCAAAAGATTGGCTATACTACCTACCACCAGGTACCATTACCACTTGGAATGAGATGAGTAAACTCTTTTTGGAGAAATACTTTCCAGCCTCGAAAGTTACAAATATTAGAAAAGATATTAGTGGCATTCGACAACACAATGGAGAATCACTTCATGAATATTGGGAGAGATTTAAAAGGTTATGTGCTAGCTGTCCAAACCACCAAATTAGTGATGGACTCCTAATTCAATATTTCTATGAGGGTCTCCTACCAATGGAAAGGAGTATCATTGATGCTGCTAGTGGTGGAGCACTAGTTAATAAAACACCGAACGTGGCAAGACGTTTGATTAGTGACATGGCAGCGAACTCCCAACAATTCAGCAGTCAATTTGAGCCACAACTACCAAAAAGAGTAAATGAGGTAAGCACTTCAAACATTGAACAACAACTTTGTGAACTTACCTCTCTTGTAAAAAAAATGGCTGTAGGACATATGCAGCAATCTTATGCATGTGGAGTATGTTCTGCCATGGACCATCCAACCGACATGTGTCCAACTTTGCAAGAAGGAGATACAGAACAAGCCAATGTCATGGGTGGATTTCCAGGACAACCAAGGCAAAGGTATGACCCTTTCTCCAATACTTACAATGCTGGATGGAGAGATCACCCTAATTTGAGATATGGGAATCGTCAACCAATCGCTCCAAATGCTATACAAAATCGGCCACCAGGTTTTAATCAACCAAGGGTGCAGCAACCATTTCAAGCTCAACCACCACCAGTAACACAACCAACACCGCAACCAGCTCCACAAAATTCAGGTACGTCTCTCGAGGATATTGTTAAAGCACTTGCCACTAACACAATGCAATTTCAGCAGGAAACTAGGGAAAGTATCCAAAACCTGGAAAGCCAAATAGGACAATTGGCCACTAACATGAGCAAATTTGAGAGTCAAAGCTCAGGAAAATTGCCATCTCAGCCAGTGATCAATCCAAGAGAAAATGCTAGTGCTGCAACTTTGAGAAGTGGAAAGCAAGTAGAGATTCCACCAAAGAAATCACAAGCTGATGAAGGGGATGACACCACTTCCACCATGAACAAAACATTCACTTCTAAGGTAAATCCTAAAACTTCCATTCATTCATATGTTACCCCTCCACCTTTTCCCAGCAGATTTGCAAAATCAAAGAAGGAGGAACAAGAACACGAAATCCTGGAAACTTTTCGCAAGATCGAGGTAAACATACCACTTCTGGATGCTATCAAGCAAGTGCCTCGTTATGCAAAATTTCTCAAAGAGTTATGCACCAACAAGAGGAAGTTGAAAGGAAATGAGAAGGTAAAGGTGGGGGAAAATGTTTCAGCTGTATTGCAAAGAAACATTCCTCCGAAATGCAAAGATCCAGGTACGTTCACCATTCCATGCACTATTGGTAATACCAAGTTTGAAAGAGCTATGTTAGATTTAGGAGCATCTATTAATGTCATGCCATATTCTATTTATGCTTCTTTGAATCTTGGACCCCTTGCGAAAACTGGTATTGTAATTCAACTTGATGATCGTTCTAATGCATATCCCAAAGGAGTTGTGGAAGATGTGCTTGTGCAGGTAAATCAATTGGTTTTTCCAGCAGACTTCTATGTTCTGGAAATGGAGGATGAGACATCTCCCAATCCAACACCGATTCTTTTGGGGAGGCCATTTTTGAAAACTGCCCGAACCAATTGTGTTTATGATGGGCACTTCCCAGGAATTTGATAGAGGTGATAGCTTCAATATTTTTGAGGCAATGAGATACCCCACTGACTTGCATTCTGTTTTTGCAGTTGATGTCATTGATTCTTTGGCACAACAATTTCTTGAATTAACTCGCAAGATGAATTGAAAAAAAAAAAAAATTTAAAAGGGGGCCATTAGTGAACACATCAAGGACAGAAAAGTTCAAAGAACCAGGAAAGTTGATACCTGTGTCTAAAGAAGTGGAGGAAGCCTGTGGCAAGCTGGAATGAGCCTATAACTATCACCACAACAGGTATGATGTTTAGTTACATGAATTGCCGTTATCTAATGGAGAAAAATTCTTCCTTCTGATGAAAGCCCCTACCTTGCGAGCTTAAGCCTCTTCCAGAACATTTGAAGTATGTATCTTGGTGAATAGGATGCTTTGCCAGTCATAATAGCAAAGGGCCTTGCACCACTACAAGAAGAGAAACTCATCCGAGTGCTTAGAGATCACAAAATTGGGTGGACAATTACTGACATCCAAGGTATTAGCCCGCCATATGCATGCACCGTATCTTATTAGAAGAAGGATCCAAGCCCACTCGAGAAGCACAGCGGAGGTGGAATCCTCCAATGATGGAAGTTGTCAAGAAAGAAATCCTAAAATTGTTAGATGTGGGTGTGATTAATCCAATTTCGGACAGCAAGTGGGTGAGTCCAGTCCAAGTTGTTTCGAAGAAATCTGGTGTTACGGTGGTTAAGAATGACAATAATGAGCTAGTTCCCACTCGTATCCAAACCGGGTGGCGAGTTTGTATTGATTATCGAAAGCTCAATTTTGCAACTCGCAAGGATCACTTTCCTTTGCCATTCATTGATCAAATGCTGGAGAGATTAGCAGGTTATTCTCATTATTGTTTTCTTGATGGCTATTCAGGATATAATCAGATTGTCATTGCCTCTGCAGATCAAGAGAAAACTACATTTACATGCCCATTTGGTACATTTGCGTATCGACGCATGCCGTTCGGTCTTTGCAATGGCCCTGCCACTTTCCAAAGGTGTATGGTAAGTATTTTCTCTGATTATGTTTAGAACATCATAGAGGTATTTATGGATGACTTTAGTGTTTTTGGTGATTCTTTTGATAAATGCCTTGACAACCTTACCCTTATACTTCAAAGATGTATAGAAACTAACCTTGTTCTGAATGGGAAGAAATGTCATTTTATGGTAGATCAGGGTATAGTTTTGGGACATGTTATTTCTGCTAAGGGTATAGAAGTTGATAAATCCAAGATGGATCTTATATGTTCCTTACCCCTTCCCACAAGTGTGCGGGATATTCGTTCGTTTCTTGGTCATGCAGGTTTCTATCGTCGATTCATCAAAGATTTATCGAAGATAGCATTTCCTCTATGCAGATTATTGCAGAATGATGTGGCCTTTGAATTTGATGAGAAATGCAAAGAGGCATTTGAGAAACTGAAGGAACTCTTGACTTCAGCTCCAAAAATCCAATCTCCAAATTGGAATCATCCATTCGAGATCATGTGTGATGCGAGTGATTATGCTGTGGGGGCCGTTTTGGGTCAAAGAATTGGCAGAGTTCCACATGCCATTTATTACGCATCTCGGACTTTAAATGATGCTCAACTTAATTATTATACCACTGAGAAAGAGCTGCTAGCGGTTATTTTTGCTTTAGAAAAGTTTCGATCTTATTTGATTGGTACTAAAGTAACCGTTTATTCTGATCATGCAGCTTTGAGTTACTTGCTCACAAAGAAAGATGCAAAACCAAGGCTTATCAAGTGGATACTCCTTTTACAGGAATTTGACCTGGAGATCAAAGATAAGAAGGGAAGTGAAAACTTAGTTACAGACCATCTCAGTCGCATTGTCCATGACGAGGATGTACTGCCATTACAAGAAAGTTTTCCGGATGAACAAATGCTGTCTCTACATGTAGCAGCCCCTTGGTATGCGGATATTGTTAATTACTTAGTTACCAAGAAGCCACCACATGACTTGACTCGAGCTCAAAGAGACAAGATTAAAAACATTGCCAAATATTACATATGAGATGATCCATACTTATGGAAGCATTGTTTTGATCAAGTGATAAGAAGGTGTGTTTCTGAATCTGAATTTAATTCAATTTTGACCTTCTGTCATTCTTATGCATGTGGCGGTCACTTCGGACCAAAAAGAACAGCCCTGAAAGTTCTTGATTGTGGATTCTACTGGCCATCATTGTTCAAAGATGCATCTCTATTTTGCAAAGCTTGTGACCGTTGTCAAAGGACAGGTAATTTAAGTGCCAAAAATCAAATGCCACAAACCCCTAAACTAGTTGTTGAGATTTTTGATGTGTGGGGTATTGATTTCATGGGTCCTTTTCCTTCATCATTTGGTAATGTTTACATTATACTTGCTATCGATTATGTTTCTAAATGGGTGGAGGCAAAAGCTACGAGAACTAATGATTCTAAAGTTGTTGTAGATTTTGTGAAATCTAACATTTTTGTGAGATTTGGAACACCAAGAGCAATGATTAGCGACAGAGGGACACACTTCTGCAACCGATCATTTGAAGCCTTGCTCAAGAAATACAACATCACTCACAAGGTGTCTACTGCATATCATCCACAAACTAGTGGTCAAGTTGAAGTTTCAAATCGAGAAGTCAAGTCCATTCTCGAGAAGACAGTGAATCGAACAGAAAAGATTGGAGCCTACGATCTTAATGATGCACTTGGGCATACCGGACTGCTTACAAGGAACATATTGGTAATATGTGTCTCCATACAGGGTAGTCTCTGGTACGCCATGTTCACCTTCCGGTAGAGCTCGAACACAAAGCATGGTGGGCAGTAAAGATTTGTAACATGGAGAAGGATGCTGCTGGTGAACAAAGGAAGCTTCAACTGCAAGAATTGGAAGAACTTAGAAATGATGCCTATGAGAATTCCAGAATTTACAAGGAGAGAACTAAGGCATTTCATGATAAACTGATCTCCAGGAAGAATTTTGAAGTGGGACAGAAAGTTTTTTTATTTCATTCTCGCCTCAAGTTATTTCCAGGTAAATTACGATCTCGATGGGTTGGACCTTTTGTTATTCTAATGTTTTTCCCCATGGTGCAGTGGAAATCAGGAGCTTAAAAACGGATAAAGTATTCAAGGTGAATGGGCACAGGTTGAAGCCTTACTATGAGAATTCAGTGATGCAGGATATCGATGAGGTACCTCTCTACGAGCCAACTTATCTTGATGGGTGAAGACAGATAACGTCAGGCTGAGGACGTTAAACCAAGCGCTTATTAGGAGGCAACCCAATGTTTTTGAAATATAAATAAAAAGAGACAAAGAAAAGAAGGTAGTATTGATCAATTTTTGTGTTTCGAGGAGATTCCTCTCATGGGCTATTATAATTGATCAGGTTTTATCTCTCTTTGCAATTTGTCTCATTTGCTTTGTTGTTTGTTTTTGACTTTTATTTGCTCTTGTGTTTTTATTTCTTTTATGTGTCTCTATTCTTTTTTCTTTTCTTTTCTTTTCTTTTCTTGTGTTTAATTTGATTATTCCGTGCTTCGAGTTCAGTTGTGCAATAGCTTGAGGAAACATTCAAACGGGAGTTGAAGCCATTGTCGAAGGTTTGAAACGTGCATATCTGGGAGAAGAACAAACTCAATCGCATTATCGGTAATATCTCGCCTTTTCTTCTCTTCAATGGATGCTGATATCTTTCTATCGAACCTTCGTAAATATTTCCCTTCACTTCCTCAAAATGCTGTGTTTAAAATTTATAAAGTACGGATGACTAGACTTTTGGCGTTGATGCTCCTAAATGTGCCTGCTGATATCCGATGGCTTATCGAAGCCAAGGTGAGATTGTCCGGTGAGCTGGACATTAATCTCGCAAAATACATGCCTGGTCTAGGAAAGAGCTACTACGCCAAGAGGCGAAGAGCGAAAAGGTTACAATTATGTTATAAATGTGCTAGATGGAATTGTAACCAGACTTGTCGTTCATTAGGTTTTGCGTCCAGGAATAGAGAAGATAAACTTTCATTTATTAAGAATGGTTTGCGTAATGAGTCGCTGGATAATGTTTTGTTAACTCTCGAGTCACATTCTTGTGGACTTGTTCAGCGTGAATTGCTTAATCTATGGACAAATTTCGTGATGAATTGCAGTGTT